>CM070826.1:3420410-3630410 GCA_036326025.1 Chrosomus eos
AAATCACCCTCTTATTTTTACCCGATTTGCTTCAAACTTTATGTGTATAATGTAAACACACGGCAGATGTAGACCTGAGAAAGGATTATTGATATCTTAGATACTGTTGCCGTGACAACGCATCAAACTTTAATATTATTTTTGGATGCTTTTGAGACTCTCAGCGCACTTTTGGGGCCCTTAACGTGCTCAAAAACTCTTGAAACTTTGCACACGGGTCAGAACACGAGGCCATCAGGGCCGGGCTGAAGCTGGTATGCGGGCGTGGAAGGGGGGCTCGACAGCGCCCCCTGGAACGGGGTCCAAAATATTGGTCCATAAATCAAACACGCTTGCATGTAATAATATGAAACTCGCTACACATATAGATCTACTCGGTTCATATATCCTTTGTACTTTTACTTTTTACCCCAGCCCAACAGGAAGTCGGCTATTATCGTTTGTTTGGAAGCGTATGCCCCTGGAATTCGATATACTAATCCTAGAGAATTCAACCAATCGCCACGAAACTCGGTGTGCACGAAGTCAAGACATTGAGGATGAAAAATTGCCAGGGGATTTTTGATATCTCGAACGGTTTGGCCGTGGCGAGGAAACGAATTTATGGCGAATAATGAAAAACAGGAAGTGTGTTATAACTTCTGCATACATTAACTGATCTTGATGAAACTTCAGCAGTGTGTTCGCTGTAAGAGCCCGATCACATGGATGCGACTATTGTGAGTCAAAGTTATAGCGCCACCAACTGGCAGCAGGAAGTGTGTCACTTCCTAAATGCTTTGAAATCACCCTTTATTTTTACCCAATTTGCTTCAAACTTTATGTGTATAATGTAAACACACGGCAGATGTAGACCTGTGAAAGGATTATTGATATCTTAGATACTGTTGCCGTGGCAACACATCAAACTTTACCATTCTTTTAGAATCTCTTCGGGTGAAACTCAAAATCATAAATAGGGCTATACTGCCCTCTTGTGTCAAATTGTGTCCTATTGTTCTCTTGATTTTAAAGCTTATTTGCCCTTTCTAGTCATCCCCAATTTTGGCTAGTGATGCATTCCTGACATATCCAAAATAAAAAGGTTTCTGCTCATAAGTCATTCTGAATAGACACATAATAACACATACATATTTAGAAAGCCAACCCTTGAGAGTCCAATTCAAGGCTCAAAATAAAACAGACTGTTATAAATATTGATTATTGATCAAATTTAGGAATTTAAAATGAAAGATGAAGCATAGGCTACTGTTACCCTAGGTAGGGCTGATCAAATTAAATCATTTACACTGAAAAATTACAATTGCATAAAATAATGTTATGAAATTGATTTAAATGTACAAATAAGAAACAGTGGAAAGAAGTATACTAGGCTACTTATAAACATAACACTAAACTGCCAATAGGTGGCGGCAGGCGGCCGTATTAATGAGTGAGTCATTTATTCATTCATTCAAACGATTCGTTTAAACGGTTGATTCATTCAAGAATGAGACAGATGTTTAAGAATGGGTCATTGAATCTTTGACTCAACTGAACCGATTCGAGTCAAAATGCTGAATCATTCAGTAACGAAAACAATGAGTGTTCCTGCGAGATGTGCCGTGGTTCTGCTGGGATTTTTGTTTGGAACTATTTTCGCTGCTGGAAACAGAAGAAAAACAGCCAATATTACATCTAAAATGTAAGTGACTAAATTGTAACTGTTTATTGAACTGTTGTAGGAAATTGTCACATTTTGATATGGTATTCAGGAAAAATAATTGAGGCTGCTTAACACATATGTTAAAATATAGAAACTCCACATTTAGATTTTTAGAGGCAGTTACAGTATGTTGTTAACTGAGTGTGTGTGTGTGTGTGTGTGTGTGTGCTGCGCTCATATTAGATTTCTCCTCGAGTGGCTGCGCGAGCGTCAACAGCGCAACCTATTTATTATCCACAATCGATCGCAACAACATACAATAAATGTAATAAAATCAGAATCATTCTCTCGGTTTAGTGATTCCCTAGTTATGTATTTTGTTTGTTATTGATGCTCTAATCAGGCTACTTGACTTGTACGTTCGGGCAAGTAAAATTCTCTTTTACTTGTCCTTCAAAAATCCATTTGTGCCGGACAAGCGGACAAGTTAGACAGGCTCTGGAGATACGAAACGCGGCAGGTTAACGTGGAGTGTTTTGGATTGCATAAAATAATAAAAGAAACGAACAAATACATGGCGAAAGAAGTGGAGCAGAAGAGGAGATTGGGGATGATTTTTAATGAAACTAGGGAGGCGGATGGAGGTTAGGCTACTCTTTAACGTATCATGTGGTGTGTGCGTGCATGAATGCATACACTTGTATGTGTGTGTATATGAATAAAAGTGTCCTAAATGACAAAAAAACAAAAAAGACTTTTATATGTATTATAGTTCAGTTTGACGAACGAGACGATGAACGATGTAGCTGCCTCGTTTGTTTTGCTGGAGGACAACAGGCATCTTGCATCGTGTGCTATCTTTTTTTTATTACAAAATATGCATAGGCTACAACCCATATATTTTAAATGTATTGTTTGCTTTAATTTACGATTGTATGTTTGGTAATTGAACCTACATGAATTTTAAATTAATGTGCTATATTTCAGATCAATATGTTTGTTTCCCTTCATTTTAATCAACACTAACTTTATTCTCATCTGAATTATAAATAACTTATTTCTGTATAAAATAAAAAATCCAGAATAATCCAGACCAACCAGAGTGCACTATTTCTACAACATCATCAGAAGTGGAACTACCAGAGCGTTGGCCAGATAGCGAGCAGATATTTTGATATTTTGTGTCACGTCATGCACAATAACCCTAAAGGCACCAAGGTGGCGTTGCCACCGGCTTTTATATATATATATATATATATATATATATATATATATATATATATATATATATATATATATATATATATATATATATATATATATATATATATATATATAAATATAGCTGCGAGCAGCGATGAAGGGCCAAAGCCGGCGGTACCGCCACCCTGGTGCACCAGGGTTGCGGTGCCACCGGCTTGGGCCCGTAATCGCTGCTCGCAGCTATATTTAGGGCCCAAGCCCTAAGGGCGAAGGCCCTATTGTTTTCCTAAGGATTATTTATTATTATTCCTCTAATTATTTTTTTACTACCTTTTGGACACTTTTGGAGGCCTTAACATGCTCAAAAACTCCTGAAACTTTGCACACATGTCAGAACCCGCGGCCATCAGGGCCGGGCTGAAGATGGTACCCGGGCGTGGCAGGGGGGCTCGACAGCGCCCCCTGGAACGGGGTCCGAAAACATGGTCCATAAATCAAACACGCTTGCATGTAATAATATGAAACTCGGTACACATGTAGATCTCATCGTTTCATATATACTTCGCACTCTAACTTTTTACCCCAGCCCAACAGGAAGTCGGCTATTTAGGCTTGTTTGGAAAACGCATGCAATGGAATGTGAAACACTCCTCCTAGAGAATTCAAACACACGGCACGAAACTCGGTCAGCGTGAAGTCAAGACATTGAGGATGAAAGTTTGCGAGGGGATTTTTGATATCTCGAACGGTTTGGCCGTGGCGAGGAAACGAAATTATGGCGAGAAACGTGAAACAGGAAGTGTGTCATAACTACTGCATACATTAACTAATCTTGATGAAACTTCAGCAGTGTGTTCGTTGTAAGAGCCCGATCACATGGATGTGACTATTGTGAGTCAAAGTTATAGCGCCACCAACTGGCAGCAGGAAGTGTGTCACTTTCAAAATGCTTTTAAATCACCCTCTTATTTTTACCCGATTTGCTTCAAACTTCATGTGCATAATGTAGACACATGCCAGATGTAGACCTGTGAAAGGATTATTGATATCTTAGACACTGTTGCCATGGCAATGCATCAAACATTAATATTCCTTTTTTTAAGCTTTTTCATGCTTTTTTATGCTTTCGGGCACTTTTGGGGTTCTTAACGTGCTCGAAAACTCTTGAAACTTTGCACACAGGACAAAACCCGCAGCCATCAGGGCCAGGCTGAAGCTGGTACCCGGGCGTGGCAGGGGGGCTCGACAGCGCCCCTTGAACGGGTCCGACAATTTGGTCCATATATCCAACACGCTTTACCCTATTTGCTTCAAACTTGATGTGTATAATGTAGACACAAGCCAGATGTAGACCTGTGAAAGGATTGTTGATATCTTAGATGCTGTTGCCGTGACAACGCATCAAACTTTAATATTCTTTTTGGATACTTTTGAGATTCTTAGCGCACTTTTGGGGCCCTTAACATGCTCAAAAACTCTTGAAACTTTGCACACGGGTCAGAAACCGCGGCCATCAGGGCCGGGCTGAAGCTGGTACCCGGGCGTGGCAGGGGGGCTCGACAGCGCCCCCTGGAACGGGGTCCGAAAACTTGGTCCATAAATCAAACAGGCTTTACCCGATTTGCTTCAAACTTGATGTGTATAATGTAGACACATGCCAGATGTAGACCTGTGAAAGGATTGTTGATATCTTAGATGCTGTTGCCGTGACAACGCATCAAACTTTAATATTCTTTTTGGATACTTTTGAGATTCTTAGCACACTTTTGGGGCTCTTAACATGCTCAAAAACTCTTGAAACTTTGCACACGGGTCAGAAACCGCGGCCATCAGGGCCGGGCTGAAGCTGGTACCCGGGCGTGGCAGGGGGCTCGACAGCGCCCCCTGGAACGGGGTCCGAAAACTTGGTCCATAAATCAAACACGCTTGCATGTAATAATATGAAACTTGGTACACATATAGATCTCATCGATTCATATATCCTTTGTACTTTTACTTTTTACCCCAGCCCAACAGGAAGTCGGCTATTATGGTTTGTTTGAAAGCGTATGCCCCTGGAATTCGATATACTACTCCTAGAGAATTCAACCAATCGCCACGAAACTCAGTCAGCATGAAGTCAAGACATTGAGGATGAAAAATTGCCAGGGGATTTTTGATATCTCGAACGGTTTGGCCGTGGCGAGGAAACGAATTTATGGCGAATAATGGAAACAGGAAGTGTGTTATAACTTCTGCATACATTAACTGATCTTGATGAAACTTCAGCAGTGTGTTCGCTGTAAGAGTCCGATCACATGGATGTGACTATTGTGAGTCAAAGTTATAGCGCCACCAACTGGCAGCAGGAAGTGTGTCACTTCCTAAAGGCTTTGAAATCACCCTCTTATTTTTACCCGATTTGCTTCAAACTTCATCTGTATAATGTAAATACACTGCAGATGAAGACCTGTGAAGGGATTCTTGATATCTTTGAAACTGTTGCTGTGGCAACGCATCAAACCTTAATATTCTTGTTTGATGCTTTTGATGCTCTGAGTCAATATGGCAAGCCGTTTTAACATTTAATCATTTTAACCTAGTAGTCTCTTTTTTCATGCTACTAGTACTTATTTTTTAGATACTAGTATCTATTCCAGTAAGTAATAGTACTTATTCATTAGCGACTAGTGCTTATTCTTTAGTACTAGTGCCTATTCTTTAGATAGTAGTGCTTATTCTTTAGATATTCTTTTGAATACGTATTAGTAGCTAATGAATAAGTACTGGTATCTATTTAATAGGTACTAGTATGTAATGACTTAGAACTAGTATTTATTGAATAAATACTAGTATCTATTAATAGGTGCTATTATCTAAAATGTCATTTTCTCTCTCTCTCTCTCTGAGCCAATATGGCAAGCCGTTTTAACATTTAATCATTTTAACATACTAGTCTCTATTTTCATGCTACTAGTACTTATTTTTTAGATATTAGTATCTATTCCATTAAGTACTAGTACTTATTCATTAGCGACTAATGCTTATTCTGTTTAGAATATTCAAAGTGCTTATTCAATTTGTATGCTTATTTATATTTTCAGAGCAGAAAATCCGATTTTTCTGCTTATTCAATATTGCATCTAAAATGTGACTTGACGTGGTGTGTGTGTGTGTGTGTGTGTGTGTGTGTGGTGTGTGTGTGTGTGTGTGTGTGTGTGTGTGTGTGTGTGTGTGTGTGTGTGTGTGTGTGTGTGTGTGTGTGTGTGAGAGAGAGAGATTGTGTCTGTTACAGTGACAAGAGTTTTTAAGCCTTGTCTTTTTGGATATATATATATTTTTTTATATAAAAAAAATGTGCATACAACCCATGTATTTCAAATGTATTGTTTGCTTTAAATTAAATTAAGATTGTATGTTTGGTAATTGAACCTAAATAAATGTAAAATGAATGTGCTATATTTCAGATCAATATATTTGTTTTCCTTCATTTTAATCAACACTAACTTTATTCTCATCTGAATTATAAATAACTTATTTCTGTATAAAATAATAAATCCTGAATAATCCAGACCAACCAGAGCACACTATTTCTACAACATCATCAGTGCTGAAGCGGGACTACCAGAGCCGTTCGGCAGATAGCGAGCAGATATTTTGTGTCACGTCGTGCACAATAACCCTAAAGGCACCAGGGTGGCGATGCCACCGGCTTTATATATATATATATAAATAAATATAGCTGCGAGCAGCGATGAAGGGCCAAAGCCGGCGGTACCGCCACCCTGGTGCACCAGGGTTGCGGTGCCACCGGCTTGGGCCGTAATCGCTGCTCCCAGCTATATTTAGGGCCCAAGCCCTAAGGGCGAAGGCCCTATTGTTTTCCTAAGGATTATTTATTATTATTATTATTATTATTATTATTATTATTATTCTAATTATTTTTTTACTACCTTTTGGACACTTTTGGAGGCCTTAACATGCTCAAAAACTCCTGAAACTTTGCACACATGTCAGAACCCGCGGCCATCAGGGCCGGGCAGAAGATGGTACCCGGGCGTGGCAGGGGGGCTCGACAGCGCCCCCTGGAACGGGGTCCGAAAACATGGTCCATAAATCAAACACGCTTGCATGTAATAATATGAAACTCGGTACACATGTAGATCTCATCGTTTCATATATACTTCACACTCTAACTTTTTACCCCAGCCCAACAGGAAGTCGGCTATTTAGGCTTGTTTGGAAAACGCATGCAAAGGAATGTGAAACACTCCTCCTAGAGAATTCAAACACACGGCACGAAACTCGGTCAGCGTGAAGTCAAGACATTGAGGATGAAAGTTTGCGAGGGGATTTTTGATATCTCGAACGGTTTGGCCGTGGCGAGGAAACGAAATTATGGCGAGAAACGTGAAACAGGAAGTGTGTCATAACTACTGCATACATTAACTAATCTTGATGAAACTTCAGCAGTGTGTTCGTTGTAAGAGCCCGATCACATGGATGTGACTATTGTGAGTCAAAGTTATAGCGCCACCAACTGGTAGCAGGAAGTGTGTCACTTTCAAAATGCTTTTAAATCACCCTCTTATTTTTACCCGATTTGCTTCAAACTTCATGTGCATAATGTAGACACATGCCAGATGTAGACCTGTGAAAGGATTATTGATATCTTAGACACTGTTGCCATGGCAATGCATCAAACATTAATATTCCTTTTTTTAAGCTTTTTCATGCTTTTTTTATGCTTTCGGGCACTTTTGGGGTTCTTAACGTGCTCGAAAACTCTTGAAACTTTGCACACAGGACAAAACCCGCGGCCATCAGGGCCAGGCTGAAGCTGGTACCCGGGCGTGGCAGGGGGGCTCGACAGCGCCCCCTTGAACGGGTCCGACAATTTGGTCCATATATCCAACACGCTTTACCCTATTTGCTTCAAACTTGATGTGTATAATGTAGACACAAGCCAGATGTAGACCTGTGAAAGGATTGTTGATATCTTAGATGCTGTTGCCGTGACAACGCATCAAACTTTAATATTCTTTTTGGATACTTTTGAGATTCTTAGCGCACTTTTGGGGCCCTTAACATGCTCAAAAACTCTTGAAACTTTGCACACGGGTCAGAAACCGCGGCCATCAGGGCGGGCTGTAGCTGGTACCCGGGCGTGGCAGGGGGGCTCGACAGCGCCCCCTGGAACGGGGTCCGAAAACTTGGTCCATAAATCAAACAGGCTTTACCCGATTTGCTTCAAACTTGATGTGTATAATGTAGACACATGCCAGATGTAGACCTGTGAAAGGATTGTTGATATCTTAGATGCTGTTGCCGTGACAACGCATCAAACTTTAATATTCTTTTTGGATACTTTTGAGATTCTTAGCACACTTTTGGGGCCCTTAACATGCTCAAAAACTCTTGAAACTTTGCACACGGGTCAGAAACCGCGGCCATCAGGGCCGGGCTGAAGCTGGTACCCGGGCGTGGCAGGGGGCTCGACAGCGCCCCCTGGAACGGGGTCCGAAAACTTGGTCCATAAATCAAACACGTTTGCATGTAATAATATGAAACTTGGTACACATATAGATCTCATCGATTCATATATCCTTTGTACTTTTACTTTTTACCCCAGCCCAACAGGAAGTCGGCTATTATGGTTTGTTTGAAAGCGTATGCCCTGGAATTCGATATACTACTCCTAGAGAATTCAACCAATCGCCACGAAACTCAGTCAGCATGAAGTCAAGACATTGAGGATGAAAAATTGCCAGGGGATTTTTGATATCTCGAACGGTTTGGCCGTGGCGAGGAAACGAATTTATGGCGAATAATGGAAACAGGAAGTGTGTTATAACTTCTGCATACATTAACTGATCTTGATGAAACTTCAGCAGTGTGTTCGCTGTAAGAGTCCGATCACATGGATGTGACTATTGTGAGTCAAAGTTATAGCGCCACCAACTGGCAGCAGGAAGTGTGTAACTTCCTAAAGGCTTTGAAATCACCCTCTTATTTTTACCCGATTTGCTTCAAACTTCATCTGTATAATGTAAATACACTGCAGATGAAGACCTGTGAAGGGATTCTTGATATCTTTGAAACTGTTGCTGTGGCAACGCATCAAACTTTAATATTCTTGTTTGATGCTTTTGATGCTCTGAGTCAATATGGCAAGCTGTTTTAACATTTAATCATTTTAACCTAGTAGTCTCTTTTTTCATGCTACTAGTACTTATTTTTTAGATACTAGTATCTATTCCATTAAGTAATAGTACTTATTCATTAGCGACTAGTGCTTATTCTTTAGTACTAGTGCCTATTCTTTAGATAGTAGTGCTTATTCTTTAGATATTCTTTTGAATACGTATTAGTAGCTAATGAATAAGTACTGGTATCTATTTAATAGGTACTAGTATGTAATGACTTAGAACTAGTATTTATTGAATAAATACTAGTATCTATTAATAGGTGCTATTATCTAAAATGTCATTTTCTCTCTCTCTCTCTCTGAGCCAATATGGCAAGCCGTTTTAACATTTAATCATTTTAACATACTAGTCTCTATTTTCATGCTACTAGTACTTATTTTTTAGATATTAGTATCTATTCCATTAAGTACTAGTACTTATTCATTAGCGACTAATGCTTATTCTGTTTAGAATATTCAAAGTGCTTATTCAATTTGTATGCTTATTTATATTTTCAGAGCAGAAAATCCGATTTTTCTGCTTATTCAATATTGCATCTAAAATGTGACTTGACGTGTGTGTGTGTGTGTGTGTGTGTGTGTGTGTGTGTGTGTGTGTGTGTGTGTGTGTGTGTGTGTGTGTGTGTGTGTGTGTGTGTGTGTGTGTGTGTGTGTGTGTGAGAGAGAGAGATTGTGTCTGTTACAGTGACAAGAGTTTTTAAGCCTTGTCTTTTTGGATATATATATATATATTTTTTATAAAAAAAAAAAATGTGCATACAACCCATGTATTTTTAATGTATAGTTTGCTTTAAATTAAATTAAGATTGTATGTTTGGTAATTGAACCTAAATAAATGTAAAATGAATGTGCTATATTTCAGATCAATATATTTGTTTTCCTTCATTTTAATCAACACTAACTTTATTCTCATCTGAATTATAAATAACTTATTTCTGTATAAAATAAAAAATCCCGAATAATCCAGACCAACCAGAGCACACTATTTCTACAACATCATCAGTGCTGAAGCGGGACTACCAGAGCCGTTCGGCAGATAGCGAGCAGATATTTTGTGTCATGTCGTGCACAATAACCCTAAAGGCACCAGGGTGGCGATGCCACCGGCTTTATATATATATATATATATATACATACAAATAAATATAGCTGCGAGCAGCGATGAAGGGCCAAAGCCGGCGGTACCGCCACCCTGGTGCACCAGGGTTGCGGTGCCACCGGCTTGGGCCCGTAATCGCTGCTCGCAGCTATATTTCTTCTTCTTCTTCTTCTTCTTCTTCTAATTATTTTTTTACTACCTTTTGGACACTTTTGGAGGCCTTAACATGCTCAAAAACTCCTGAAACTTTGCACACATGTCAGAACCCGCGGCCATCAGGGCCGGGCTGAAGATGGTACCCGGGCGTGGCAGGGGGGCTCGACAGCGCCCCCTGGAACGGGGTCCGAAAACATGGTCCATAAATCAAACACGCTTGCATGTAATAATATGAAACTCGGTACACATGTAGATCTCATCGTTTCATATATACTTCGCACTCTAACTTTTTACCCCAGCCCAACAGGAAGTCGGCTATTTAGGCTTGTTTGGAAAACGCATGCAAAGGAATGTGAAACACTCCTCCTAGAGAATTCAAAACACACGGCACGAAACTCGGTCAGCGTGAAGTCAAGACATTGAGGATGAAAGTTTGCGAGGGGATTTTTGATATCTCGAACGGTTTGGCCGTGGCGAGGAAACGAAATTATGGCGAGAAACGTGAAACGGGAAGTGTGTCATAACTACGGCATACATTAACTAATCTTGATGAAACTTCAGCAGTGTGTTCGTTGTAAGAGCCCGATCACATGGATGTGACTATTGTGAGTCAAAGTTATAGCGCCACCAACTGGCAGCAGGAAGTGTGTCACTTTCAAAATGCTTTGAAATCACCCTCTTATTTTTACCCGATTTGCTTCAAACTTCATCTGTATAATGTAAATACACGGCAGATGAAGACCTGTGAATGGATTCTTGATATCTTTGAAACTGTTGCTGTGGCAATCCATCAAACTTTAATATTCTTTTTGGATGCTTTTGAGACTCTTAGCATGCCTGAAATTGCTTAAAATTGCATGAAACTCGACAGACAGATCATATTTATTAGCCAGGTGACATGTGCATAGTTTCAGAAATGGGCGTGGTGCAGGGACTCAGTAGCGCCACCTTTTGACAAAAGTGGGCGGGTTAGTTTCATCTAGAGTTACAAAAATCTGTATTTATATAGTTCTCCTCCAGCCAGACAACTTTCTAATTTACAGTCATTAGCAATTACCAAGAGGAAGTCAGATATTTTGGTTTGAATATGGTCATTTCTCTCTGAGCCTACGTCTCTGTGACTGCTGTCTGTGTGTGTGTCTGTGAGTGTGGGGAGGGGGAGGGGGAGTGGGGCTATGTGCCTGCTCTCTGTGTGTGTGTGTCTGTGAGTGTGGGGAGGGGGAGGGGGAGTGGGGCTAGATTAACCATTTCACTGCTGTGTGGTTTGGCCTTCATTAAAAAAGGAAATAAATGTCTTAAGCCTTGTATTTTTTAAATACGTTTTTTTAATAAAGTAAAGGCATATAACAGACATGCTGCATTTAAATTTTTTTAATAAAACATTGTTTTTTATGTTTTTCAAGCCATTTGATTTATGAGGACTTTTGAAATGTCCTCATAAACCACCCATAAGTTGTAATACCAGTGTAATACACGTCATTGTACAAATTTGTGTCCTCATAAATCACATAAACCAACCCACACAAACCAACCCACATACACACACACACACACACACACACACACACACACACACACACACACACACACACACACACACACACACACACACACACACACACACACACACACACACACACACACACACACCAAATTGACGGTGGGTGGCAATGGTATATTTAAAAGTGCATAATTGTAATATCTGCAAGGCACCCCTAGTCCAGTCTTATTAAATGTATGCTTCATCTTTCATTTTAATTTGTAAATTTGATCAATAAATTCAATTATTTAGAATAATAAGATACTATATGGCTGTTACCCTAGGTAGGGCTGATCAAATTACATCATTTACATTGAAAAATAACAATGCATTAAAAGATGTTATGAGATTGTTTTAAATATGAGTCAATTAAAAATCGTTGGAAAGAATGATACTTTTAAACATAACACTGAACCGTCACTAGGTGTCGCCAGGCTACCGTCTTAATGATCGAGTCATTGATTCATTCGTTCAAACGATTCGTTCGAACGACTGAGTCATTCATGAATGAGACAGGTCAGGTATGGATTGGTCATTGAATCTAGGGTTTGCGATGTCTACCAATTTGGCATCAGACGATGTGTACAGTGAAACATCGCGATGGACGATGATATCGGGAGGAGGGGCGGGGCTAACGTTTTAATTTTTCACTTAAGCAATAAGCCCCGCAAAGCCGTGTTTTACAGTGGATTTAGAACAGCTAAGGGGCGTAGGCACAACGCGGAGATATTTTCCTCTACATCTCATCAGCCATTTTGATTTCGGCACGCTCTGAGTCTGCAGCAGCTGACCACTAGGAGCGAATGTACATGATGTACAATGTACACGTGACAGAGCAGCCAGATCCAGACTGTGCTTTCGCGCTGTGGCTGGCGCTGAGCCAGAGACAGACGCGTTCAGTGCTTGTCATATTATATCACAACTATTCAGTGTTT
Source organism: Chrosomus eos (assembly GCA_036326025.1). Taxonomy (NCBI): domain Eukaryota; kingdom Metazoa; phylum Chordata; class Actinopteri; order Cypriniformes; family Leuciscidae; genus Chrosomus; species Chrosomus eos. The sequence continues at coordinate 3,433,176 of CM070826.1, forward strand.
TTAACCACATAATGTTTATTTTAGGTTTCAGACATTTAAATGCATATAATTTATAGCAAAACAATACATTTATAGTTTGTAAAATACACAATGGTGTCTATGGAAGCAGCAATAACAACCCATTCAAATATATTTGCCGACGGATTTTATTCATATCAGACACACAGTGTAAGGAACTATAAAGTTAACTCTATTCTTCTCCCAGTTCACCGGCCATGTATTTCGGGAGAAACTGTTTTTTAAACGACAAAACAAACTCACTTACACACATTTGAGAATCAGAATAGAAGATCGTTGATGACATGGTAACCAGGTTTGTTAATATTTATAAATAAAAGCGCTAACGTTACATGTCATACAGCGCTATTTTGGCTGTGGTGAATCACGTGCCAAGCATGACGCGTCACCATGGAAACATGGGGGGGGGGGGGGGGATCGCGATGCTGGCTTAACATCGTGATGTCTGTCAGCCATCACGATGGACGATGATATCGTCTATCGGCACAACCCTAATTGAATCTTTGAGTAAACCAATTTGTCCAAAATGCTGAATCATTCAGTAATGAGAAAACATGTTGCTGTGAGATGCGCAATGGTTCTGCTGTGATCTTTGTTTAACTATTTTCGCTGCTGAAACAGAAAAACCGTCAATATTGCATCTAAAATGTAAGTGACTTGACGTGTGTGTGTGTGTGTGTGTGTGAGAGAGAGTGTGTCTGTTACAGTGAAAAGAGTTTAACCCTTTAAGGCAGTGGATCTCAATCCTGGTCCTAGGGAGCCACTGCTCTGCATAGTTTTCCCTCATTTAACACACCTGATTCAGATCATCAGCTCGTTAGGAAAGAGCTTTATTAACTGAAGTGGGTGTGTCAGATAAAGGAGACATATAAAATGTGCAGAGCAGTGGCACCCATAGGACCAAGATTGAGAACCACTGCTTTAAGGCCTTGTCTTTTTTGGATATATCTTCTTTTTTTTTTTATGTGCATACAACCCATATATTTTAAATGTATTGTTTGCTTTAAATTAAATTAAGATTGTATGTTTGGTAATTGAACCTAAATAAATTTAAAATTAATGTGCTATATTTCAGATCAATATAATTGTTTTCTTTCATTTTAATCAACACTAACTTTATTCTCTATCTGTATTATAAATAACTTATTTCTGCATAAATTAAAAAATCCCCAATAATCCAGACCAACCAGAGCGCACTAATTCTACAACATCATCAGTGCTGAAGCGGAACTACCAGAGCGGTTCGGCAGATAGCGAGCAGATATTTTGTGTCACGTCGTGCACAATAACGCTAAAGGCACCAGGCTGGCGGTGCCACTGGCTTTATATATATATATATATATTATATACATTAGCGACTAGTGCTTATTCTTTAGTACTAGTGCCTATTCTTTTGATAGTAGTGCTTATTCTTTAGATATTCTTTTGAATAAGTATTAGTAGCTAATGAATAAGTACTGGTATCTATTTAATAGGTACTAGTATGTAATGACTTAGAACTAGTATTTATTGAATAAATACTAGTATCTATTAATAGGTGCTATTATCTAAAATGTCATTTTCTCTCTCTCTCTCTCTGAGCCAATATGGCAAGCCGTTTTAACATTTAATCATTTTAACATACTAGTCTCTATTTTCATGCTACTAGTACTTATTTTTTAGATATTAGTATCTATTCCATTAAGTACTAGTACTTATTCATTAGCGACTAATGCTTATTCTGTTTAGAATATTCAAAGTGCTTATTCAATTTGTATGCTTATTTATATTTTCAGAGCAGAAAATCCGATTTTTCTGCTTATTCAATATTGCATCTAAAATGTGACTTGACGTGTGTGTGTGTGTGTGTGTGTGTGTGTGTGTGTGTGTGTGTGTGTGTGTGTGTGTGTGTGTGTGTGTGTGTGTGTGTGCGTGTGTGTATGTTTGTGTGTGTGTGTGTGTGTGTGTGAGAGAGAGATTGTGTCTGTTACAGTGACAAGAGTTTTTAAGCCTTGTCTTTTTGGATATATATATTTTTTATAAAAAAAAAATGTGCATACAACCCATGTATTTCAAATGTATTGTTTGCTTTAAATTAAATTAAGATTGTATGTTTGGTAATTGAACCTAAATAAATGTAAAATGAATGTGCTATATTTCAGATCAATATATTTGTTTTCCTTCATTTTAATCAACACTAACTTTATTCTCATCTGAATTATAAATAACTTATTTCTATATGCTATATATTTCAGTGCTATATATATAATATATATATATATATATATTGTGGCAGCTGTGGCTTTTGGAAGCTATTGCGAACCTGCAAACACCGCACCTGATGATTATTCACGAACACATATTCGCACACACACAAGCGAAAAGGTCATAAGCATGCCAGGATGGAGACACAGCCTCCGCTGACTCAGCAATGAACGGGACAGTTTCAGTTCTCGTTTCTTGGAAAACACAGTTCTCGTTTCTTGGAAAACAGTTCTGTTCAGTTCCTCTGGAAAAAACCTACAGATGATTCATACGTGTCTTTGGGATGTATAAATATGACTGTAATGTGGATTTAGAGTTGTTGCTTTCTTGATTTGTGATCGGACGCATCCTTAGAGAATTACTCTCTAATAGTTCAGTTTAGTAACTGATTAGTTTTGTAACTTTTATTTGCTCTGCTGTATTCTTCAACTTGGATGATTTGAATTGATACATATTAGGGGTGTAACGAGATCTCGTGCCACGAGATCTCGCGAGACTAAAACATGACGAGATTTCTCGTCGAGTAAAAAGCTGTCTCGCGATCGCGATATCGCCATGACTGAGCGTGAGGGTGAGATTATCATAGAATATTCCACTGCTACACTCACATTCTCCTAAACTGTCGTTTTGCGGTTTTTATTTTAAAAAATCATTTTAAAATAATGTAAAAGTCTGCTCTGCTCATCCAGCTCGAGTTGCCGTTGCAATCAGTGCAGCACGAATTCACTGATCGCGTGAGGCACTTGTAGAATGCACGCTCAGCACCGCTGCTATACACAGAGTACGCGTGATCACGATAGTGAAAGTAAAACACAAGCTCGCTGGATTGCGCACAAATTAGGCCGCATACATACAATAGTCCGTCTCCCGATACCCATCTCTGGACTGTTTATTTGCGGCTATGGTGTCAGTTTGCACTTCGAATATTGAGAGAGTACTGTAATGTCTTAAAGACAACAGACAAGAGGCTCCGTTTCTGAACTAATAATCGGAACGCAAGAACAACTGTGGAGACAAACAAACAGCCTCGGTTTCTCTCTCTACCCGGCCTTTCCCGAACTCACCGCATTAACCCTATAACTGCCGGTGCAAAATAAAACAGCAATTTCAAAACAATTATAAAGAGTCTGTGTGCTAACTTTGATTATGGTTGCACTTGCACTTATTGTTTGCACTTAATAAGACTTCTAGAGTTCAGTTAGGATGTCACACACAGCCTCAATCAGAAGTTCTGAAAGCTATTAAATGTACAGTAAGGTCTGAAGAGACTAATGTGAAATCATGCAGGAGAAAAGCCAGTCAATAAAAACCTTTTACAGTGCTTGTATATTGTTTTCTTTCAATGCATTTGATAATTCATACTCATAATGCATGTCATTTCAGGTCTACTTTATAAGATTATTAGTTAAACATTGCAAAATGCACCTGCATACTATTTTTCCAGTCATGAATTTTTTCATTGAGGATTTCTGAAAAATTGTGCAAAAATCTCGTCTCGTCTCGTTCTCGTGAACCCAATCTCGTGTCTCGTCTCGTTTCTAAAATAAGCGTCTCGTTACACCCCTAATACATATATATATATACTGCTTGAACTGCAAATAAGGTAAAATAACCTTATACTGTAAAAATACTGTGGACTGCCCACAGTATTATGATATGCTGAAGTATTATAACTTGTAACCTTTTTGATGATTTGCTACCAATCATTTTTATTGTATAACCAGTAACTTTGATCTTTTGTTCAAATAAATTTTCATTTCTTACTTACAAGCATTCTTTTATTATTACTTCAGATAGTAAAAGACAGTTCATTAAGTAATATAAAAGAGCATTCTAAGTTTACATCGTCTCCCTAAAAGGACAAATATAAGGACCTACCTAAGATTCTGCTGGAGAGGTAAGCATGAATTCTTTAAAGGGTTAATGATGATTATTTGTATGTACACCACTAGATTTGCTGGTATAAACTAAACAAGCTAGTGTAGGATTTGTGTAATCCAAAAATCTGACCTGACAGCAAAAGTCTTCTAGTTATAACTATACTAGGGAGATCTTCAGGAACGTGGGTGTAATACCAGAACTCACCACATGGGGGCTCGTCCGGGATTAGCGATTATTATTAATTTAATAAGTTCGGATCCTAGGGAATGATAATCATCAAAACTGTAAAACTGCCATTAAATCCGCCTGCCCAGACAGTCTCAAGGTGCAAAGGGGAAGTCACTAGGGGTAGTGATCTTCATTGAAACCGGACCATATACCTGTTATGGGGACGCCCGTTTCAGATATATGGTTTAGGCACCATAAGGGTATCAGTCTAGAGGAATAGCGCTACAGGACCAAACCGAGTACCTGAATAAATCCTCAGACCCGAATAGCTGAATACCCGAAATACCTCCTGAAGAAGGATATTTCACATATAAAACGGAACAGACAGTCATGCAAAAAATAACAGATGTTATATTGCTCCCACAAGATCAGTTAACTAAGCGACTACAAGAAGCAGGGCAAACAGGGAATGAAGAACTGTTAGCTAATGATAGTACTTTGTATACTTCTAACGTTGAGGGTTTAGCCAACCTCGTAAAAATCGTGGGAAAACAAAGTCAAAGTGATAAAGTTACTGTAGAAATTGGGGAAGAGGATACAACTGTGCCTCTAGTCTCAGGTAAACAGATACGAGTAACTAGAAACGGCGTTCAGGACGAGAGAGCCCTGATCCAGGCCGAATCACCGTCCCTGTCAATGCATACCGACATAGAGGGGGCAGAGGGAGGTGATTATGAGAGTATTGACAAAGAATATAAAAATCAACCGACCGAGTGGGGAACGAGACCTAAACATAGCGATTTTCTGACCCAATTCTACCCTTTAACCGGGGAATTATGGGAAAATAAAAACTCGGCGTTTAAACCCGTCAAAACCTCCACAGAAAGAAAAGATAAAAAGGACAGGGTTCCTATGAGGGAGACGGGGGTAGCTCATATGAAGATTATTCAGAAGATAAGGAGATACCGCATCGAAATAGAGTTAATTACAAAAGATCTAAAAATCGATCTCGCGAGAGGCGAAGCAGCTCTCACCAGAGAGATCATGACCAATTGGGAAGCAGAGTATTTCTGACCTGCCCTGGTCTGGAGCTAGCTCCATCAGAAGAGTATCTGTCAGCGCTTAAAATAACAGATAAAAAGATAATTAAGTTAGCCTGCGGGGCCACCGCTGATGAGATACTAGATATGCCGCAAACTAGTCTTAAGGAAAAAAATAGACATGCTAGCTGAACAATTAGATTGCATGCAAAAATCACTTTGTCACTTAATATTAGACGAAGAACGAAAAGTAGAAAAGGAACCAACCATAAATGAAGTATGGAAGCTCAGAGAGTTTGTTTATCAAAAAAACGGCGACTAAAAAGGTTAAAGCTCAGAGAAAACAACAAAACTCTAATGGAAAAAACATGTTAGAAGAAATAACTGTTAGAGAGACCTTAAAGATGAGGGTTTTAGAGAACAATATAAATGCAGGGTAAAAGAGGAAGTTCATTTCTCAGATGCTCAGCCGAGCTCTGGCTATTCTGACTCAGATTCAGACGCAGGAAGCAGAAGTGAAACTCCACTCCCTCCTGTAGCAATGCAAGTAGATTTATCTCTTGTGGCATGGCATGCTAGGCAGGAAAGGGAGAAAAAAGATCCTGTGACAGAGGGGAGAAAGGAGAACCGTTGACCTTAGGCGAGGGCCTCCAAGGCGTGCTAAGGGCGATAGCGCCAAAGCAATTCAACTGTTACAGAATATGAGATTCCCAGGTCAGAAGCAAAAATAGTAGCTGACATTAAATGTCCCAACTAGCCGTATTGAGCAGATAATTTAATATCACACTGGATTAGAGCTAGAATTAGACATCGTAACAGACCATCACTCACACGTGATAGGGATAGATGAGGATGTTGAATTTAAAAAAGAAATAGACTTGAAGTCCATAGTATTGTGGCCTTACCTGTCAAGAAAAGCTAAACTAGGCTGGACAGAGAGTCAGATGTTAGCAAAGCTTAAAAAGCTGGCAAAAAAATTACCAGGTTGTAAAGAGATAATCAGTTGGGGTTCAGAGACTGACTGATCCGAGCTGTCAAAGTTTGCAGCCAGGTATGACAGAGAAAGTAATAATAAGTTTAGACCAAGAGAGAATTCAGGTCAAAACAATTACATGCCAACAGAAGGTGATCGAGACAGACAAAGAGCTAATTTTAAAAGATCGAATAGGCCTAAGGGGTCATTTGATAAAAGTAAAATAAGGACAGGTCGTAACGATCCACCTAAAATAGAAAATGAGAAACATAAATGGCCAAGTAAAGCTGCGCCTAAATAAAAACCTATAAAAAAGGATAAATATATTGAGCCTGAAATTTGGGCAAAGATTTCAGATGAGCAGAAAAAGAGCTTGTTAGCCAAACGAAATAAAAAAGCAGAAACGAAACTAAAGAGTGCTCAGTCTGTTAGAAGCAACAAAGACAGCAGAGAGGAGAAGAAATAGGGAAGTGTAACCCCAGGAAAAGCTACAATTTCATCTGATTTAGTTGAGGAGGAGGAAACTCAAGATTTATATGTTTATTATAAAGGAATAAAGTTTTGCTTAATGCAGGAGCGGAAATTACTAGCCTAACTTAATAACCTAACAGTGCTATAAAATTAGATGGTCAGTATAGTGTGTATGGTTTCAGTAAAGAAATGAAACCACTGTCGACATTTATGGGAAGGGGTAAATTGCATAATAGAGTACATCTTTAAAAGATCCAACCTTCATGAGAAATGACCAATAAAAAGTTAGATAATAAAATCAGAGGGATGAAAAACTGTCGAACTGGAGGCTCAAACAATTCGAGTAATAACTCCAAACTTATTAACAAAAGATGAGCTAAGCAATTTACTTGCAAAATATAAAAGTAGTTGTGCTAAAAGCAAAAATGATTGTGGAAAATTGTCAGAGAAATATGAGCACATGATGTAGCATTGTCAAAAGAGAGTCACGCACGGACAACCTTCACAGTTGCAGGGTTACAACATTTTATAAAAGGGTTGCCTATAGAATACTGTAAAATCACCAAATGGTGATTATATTTCCAGGTAATTATATTAGAAATATTAGAAGGATTGCCAAGTACAGTCTATATTGATGATGTGCTTATAGCTACGCAAACCATAGACGAACACATGAAAATTTTATCAGAAACTATTAGACGACTAGCGGACGCTGGTTTTCTTAGTTAGACTTAGGAAAGAAAAGGTTGATTTTTAGAATTTGAAGTCTCTGGTAATGATCGAGGCATCGTCAAATCAACACAAGATAAATTGACTGAATTAAAAAATAAGAGAATTACAAATCTAAAAATAATTACAAAGCCTTTTAGGTAGATTAAATTGAGTGAGATATCTAATACCTGGGTACAGTGCTAAAGTAAAGGTGCTTTACAAAAGCAACTGCAGGAGATGATTTTAAATGGGATGAGAAACGGGAGAGAGTGAAAACTGACATTATTGACATGGCTTTGTGTTCAGGGCGAATTCTGAAAAGGATCTGATAGTCAAAATTGATAATAGGTCAGAGAAAATTGAAGTTATATTATATAACGAAGGAAACTCCAAATCTCCAGTAATGTTCATCTCGCACGAAAAACCAGCTAACTATAAGAAACATGATAATATGTCACCTGTTGATATCTTAGCAACAATTGCCAAAAATTTACTTGTGATCAAGTCTTTAGCGGCAGAGAGACAAATCATTATAGTTGCGAGCGGTGAGGGAATAGATTTATTAGCAAGAGAAGCTAAAAATTTGATTACCGAAAATAAGCGTGTCCACATGTTTACTTGGTCTAAATGGACAAAGTTAGTGTGGGACAACCAAATAGAATTTCGTAACCTAAAGACACCGAAGAAAGATAAGAAAACAGTAATTAACCAAGCACAAATGTGTTATTTTACGGACGGAAGTTCGGATAAAGGACAGATTTGGTGGGGTTTTTTAATTAAGCTGAAAGGAAAAATTATCTACAAGGAAAAGGGGAAGCTGGGAAATGAGAACAGTGCACAGGATGCAGAAGTGACAGCCGTTGAGAAGGCGATAGCGCACATGACAAAAGAAGGGCATAAAAATTGTATCCTAGTGACTGATAGTGAATATGTTTATTTAGGGCTCACTAGTAATTTAGAGACGTGGAAACATAACAATTTCTTCAACGCTAAGGGCAGACCATTAGCCCAGGCAGATTTATGGAAAAGCATAAGTGAGAATTATCAAAAAGCTAAACCAAAAGTGTTGCATCAAACCAGTCATACAGTTCAGACAACTCCCGCAGCTATAGGGAATAAGGAAATAGATCAGTATGTCAGGGTACGTGCCATTACTAAATCGAGTGAAGGAAACTTACTGCAGGAACTGCATGATAAGCTAAATCACCCGACGACAAAATATATGGCAACATACTGCAAGCAGATGGGCTTGATAATTCAGAATCTAAAAACAAGCTATCATAAAATTAAACTAAACTGCCCAGATTGTAGAAAAGTAATGAACAGTGTCCATCATGATTTTGGTAAGATCAAAACGGAAAGAGAACACGAGGGAATATCCATAGACTTCGCAGGCCCGCTTCGGCCTCAAACAAAGAAAAAAAAAAAAAAATGTTTATTTCTTAGTGATAGTAGACAATTGTTCTAACTTCATTCAGATCTATCCATGTAAACAAGCAACATGCGCGGTCGTAATTGACAGCCTAAAAGAGTGGATAAAATATAGAGGTAAGCCAGAAAGAATTCGTGGGGATAACGCTCATAATTTAACTGGTAATGAAGTAGAAGCATTTTGTGTAGAAAATGATATAATTCTGGTCAAAGCAGTTAAATACCAACCCGCGAGCAATGGCTGTGTGGAAAACGGGGTGAAAGCTGCGAAACAATGGTTTAAAAAAAAAAAAAAAACAGAGCTTAAGTGAGTGGGACTGCTTGATTGAAATGAGTACAAATTATCTGAATTACAGGGTCAACAAACCTAGCCCGAATAGAGAACCATACGAAACAGGCAAAAATCCGTTCAAGGTAGGCCAGACAGTTTATATATTATTACCACATAAGGACAAGAGATTCAAAGCGAAAACAGGTAATAGTGATAAAATCGTAGAATTGACTTCTAATACAACAGTTAGGTTAGAAGCAAACGGAATCTGGTCAATTAGAAATCTTGTGGGAAGCAAAGATTAATAGTCACTATGAACGGGTCCAGAACCAACAAAGTCTCCTTTAAACAGGAATTTAACTGCCCAGCGGAAGGCATAGTGGCGGTTTTCAAAGACTTTGGGGACTCATTCTTAGTCAAAATATGGCATAAAGACTGTATAACAGGAACTCCATCTGTTAGGCGTCAGCCAACAGATTGCGTGTTTTGTGGGCCCAGGGAGTTGCCAGTTTGCTGTGGCAGGGGCCCAGAGAAATCCGTGAAAGTCAAGCCCGTTTGAGGGCACAACTGACATTATTACCTAAATGGTATTGCGCTGATGGGTCCATTGGGGCCTGCGCAATAGGAGACGTTAGTGTCTGTGGTCAGTGTCGGAGGCAGAAACAGATGTGGACAATAGTACAATATGAACTCCTTACGGGCAATTGTGCTTGTCGAAACTGTGTAGATTGCGCATTACATTATAGTCTCAGGGGGCGGGAATGTAAGTGTACATTCCAGGACCCTTGTGAATTGACGAAATGTATTAAATGCAAAATTTTACTAGGAAAACGCTGGATGAAAGTGACCAGTATGAAAAGTGTGTGGCAGACACGAAAAAGCGAAACCAGCTTAGGCTGCCTAACAGATGATAGGGTTATGACAGAATGGGAAGTGAACCCTCTAGCTCTCGTCAAAGACAGCGAGAAAACATTTCTGTGGAATAGGCTGCTGAATTTGGGTAACTCAATACCTTTAGATTCAGACCCTCTAATTAAAGGAGGAGTTATTGATCAGACCCTGTCACGGGACACTAACCTAGACCTCTGGAAAGAGGTCATAAGGGACAAGAGTCATGAGGGAGACATGACAATTTACTGTAAAAGCCATGGAACATATAAGGAAATGAATGTAAATAGCATGATCATTGATATGATAAAAAACATGTCTTTTCAGGAAGAATTTCCAATTTATATGCCCGGGCAATATAGTCAGTATGTACGGGAAACTAGCCTGACTGTGAGAGCAAGGACAATGAATATCTATACAGGGACAGACAGGGTGAAAATTAAACTGAGTCCTGAAAGAAACAGTGAAGAATGGGAATACACTGTAAGCTTGACGACAACCTCAGACTTTATGGGGGTTGGGAAGTCGATCGAGGGAATCAAAATCACCCGTAATGTTGTTCCATTGCCTAATGCACTGAGCAGAATGTCCAGCTGGCTCAGATTGAAGTTAGGGAGAGCTTAGGTTGTCATTTGTTCTGCGTCTTTCTTGTATATTACAGAAGCAGGATGGTGAAACACAGAGACCAGCGTGGGAGGAAGTATCTGGAGCTGCGGAGGGACCGGAGCCAGATAGGGCTTTTTCTGCTGGCTTTGCTGACGGTACTCATGATAACAATCGTAGTTATCGGGCTTGGAGTTACGGTAGTCGGTGAAACAAAAATGTCTGAAGTAGCCTCCTGTTCTGTAATTGAGAAAGTCGTACCAAAAATCTGCTATAAACAAACCATTAAATTAGGTGGCGAAATTTATGGAGCCAAAATGATAAGAAATATGTTCAAAGGGTTTATAGCAAATATAGATAAATCATTTTGGGATTGCAGAGGCTCTAGCAATATTAGTGCAGCTAAAGGGCCTGGCCTTTATGGCCAAGAAACGACCAGAAATAAAACCAGAGTGAGATGGGATAGGCTTACTGCCTTTAACAAGACTCATGTGAAATTGAAGGGCTTAGTCTATAATATTTCTGATGTCGCTAACTTAACGGATAGTGTGCATGTCTATCGGGTGTGGAATAGCCAGTTATTAAAGATATCAAAGACATATGACTGGGATTGTCTGACCAAGCTGGTCACCCCTATAATAAAAACCAGTTGGTTAGGACAAGATGACAGAGATAAGGCCAGAGCTATGAATATAGGTGGCAGGTCGGGGCGTAGTGGTCGGTCAGCCGACGACTCACTTAAAACAGAACAACGGGAGATCAATGAGGATAACCCTGATCCTGTACAGAAAAGTTATTGGCCACAAGGCTTAAACCCTTATGCATTGATTTTAGGAATATTTAAGAATAAGCCGAAACCAGCATATGTTGAGCTGGAGTGGGTATCATGCGATCAAAGGGTCCTGCCCATTGCATTATGTGAGAGTGTTTCTAACTGCCCATATTTAAAAAGAGACAAATCCTTAAATAAAGATCCTGAGAATCAGTTTTGGTATGATATAGACAAACATTGCAGGGCTGACTATGGACAGACAACTGCATGGATTTGTTATATAAATAGTAACGAGAGATGGAATGAAAAGGAATTTAATGACCATGGTATTAATATTATTAAATTGTGGCACGACTGGATGATGGCCCAAGATCCAACTAATGACATGGTCAAAGCTGAGTCCGAGCGTTCTACGTGGTCGATCAACGCCACCTTGTGGGCGAATGGGGTAGGAGGAAATAGACTTCACCCGTTGACCTTGAATTATGCACCCAGGCCAGGATTAAGCTTGGAACTCGCTAATGTCTCAGGCATTATGGAGTATATATTATTTAATGTGACAAATCAGCAATATAGGTCTGCGTTAGTCTTATACTCAATGGGTTGGGATAGACCTGTAAGAGTGACACACACGAATTCCATTATTTGGAAAAATCACAGCGATGCGCATAATATTAAAAGTTTGCGATGGGTTGGGCTGTCTAACTTAAACTGGCGTATGTGGGATGTTTTTCCTGTAGTTATGGGCCTAGATAGAATCTATAACAATACAGTTGCTTGGCGCACATTTCCTAAACATATAAACGGAACAAGTGTATTTCCAATTAGGATTTATTATAAGAATGGTAAGCCTGTAGGACAACATAGACAACTTATCGCGCATGGTTATTGGAGCACCAAATATTACCTGCCTATGATGAAATTTCCAGGTTTTAAAGTCCTTATGGCCTCTGATAAATTTGACATCAGAACGGCTAAACCCTTTTCGAGACACAGCTTGAGGCCGGACTCACACGCTCATGACGAGGTAAAATTAAAATCTAATGTATGGAATATGGGTTTCGGTAAATTTGCTTTTAGAAGAGAAGAGGACGTGAAATATTTATGGATACCGGGCACGAAACATTACTGTACATCAGCAATGTTCAACTCATGGACAGTTAAAACACCAGGTACGCGGTTCAGTCCTAATGTCACTTGGATGTATGATGAGGAACACATGTTCTGTGGGTTTAAAAATCTGATGAGTATTGGTGCTACGAGGGTAGGCCATAAAAAATATCACGATGATATCAGTTTAATTACTGTAGCCGGTCCTTTAATGTTAATTGCGCGAAATCAAATAATGAAAAAATGTGCATTTTCAAAACTCGTGAATCACGAATCTGAGTTGGGGGGATTCTTCTCTCCGGTTGACGATTTTCTTGAAGGTATGTCTATGGGACCAAGTTGGATATATCATTTAGATTTTGAGTCTCAATTGCATAAACCTGTTACAGGCAATCTTCTGACAGTTTATTGGACTCTACAAAAGCGTGCTATCTTGTGGGCGGTCAGCAGCGTGGGCGATTTGGCTGTTTCAGTTTGGGATCTATTTGTTCAATCGTGGCATTACTTAAAAATAATTATAATATGCCTTTCGGTGATTGCAGCACTTGCTGTGACCTTTGCTCTGCTTTTTAAACTGACGAAATTTGGATTGGTATGCGGGAAACTAGCTGCAGCAAGGGGCCGAAAAGATGACAAGACAGTTTTAGTTCCTCAAAAATAGCTCGGATAAAGCTGACTCTACAAGGGCACTCAGCAGTCAGCTTCATGATAGAAAGAGTGCGGACAAGGAATAGGATCAACTGTAATCTTGGCTCGGTACCGGATCTTTTCAAAAACTTAATATTATTCGCAACAGAAGTTGAGATGATGGCTGGCAATCACACCAATTCTAGCTGGCCGTGTAACGGAAACGTGAAAGATATCGTAAGTAATCCATTAATTAACTCTGGCTTATTGATATATTGGGTTTCCGGAATTTAACTAAACGGCGAGCTGAACAAATTTTATTGATGTGTCTAAGCCTAAGCCTATATAACATTATTAATGACTTTTCATTGGTCTTAATTTGGATTTCACAACTTCTGAGAAGTGCGAGATTTTTGAAGATATTTGGCAAAAAGGGGATTTGGGCAGTGATGCTATTTGCCACTGCTCTCGCTGGGTATAATTTTGCCCAGTGCTATATTGAGCTATTTTGGCTAAAATTTTTGGGACTGGGTTTAGCAGTCGTTACTTATATTTTTTGTTTATTTTGAGTTACCTACGAAATACAGTCTTAAGACCTTTGGTAATCAAATTGGCTGTACTTTATTTCGTGGTAATATTGATGGCGGGAATTTCTAAATATTGTAATGAACCCAAATTATTTATGGTTGCCATCCTGATAGGAATTAATGACCATACAGCCTTTTGGAAAACGATAGGGGGTCTTTTCAAATGATCTATCTACAAGTTGTATGAGCTGAGAATTAAAACAGATATGTTTTATTCATTTTTATAAAGAAATTGTATTTTCTTTTCTGATTTGTCTACTAGTCTTGATAATTATTTTGTTTTCGTTTGGGTTGTTTATAATCCCATTGAACGAAATTATAAAATCTGTATCAGTAAATATTCTGGCCAGTTGCCTATTACTGACCTCTAGTGGGGCAGCGGAGGGGCCCCCCGTTGTTTCACTAATGGTAGTATACAATTTTTTCCAAAAATGTTAGTGGGTGACAATATAACTGTTGGTTGTATGTCACCTTTTAATAATGGGTTTGATTTTTATTTTTCATTTTCAAATATTATAGATCAAACTAATTGTGTATTTTCTTTGGATTAGAGTTAAGGTATAACAACAAAGGAAAAGAACTATGACTTTAGTCTTATTATAACTATGATTACTTTATTTCTGTTCAAGTGAGATTTTAATCGAGTGATTGTTTTATTATTTCTTTTGGTGTAAAACTTTAATAGTTTGTTCAAATTTTATTTCTACTATTCGATATATTTCGAATTTTATTAGTACATGGATCCAGTTCTGACTTTTTATTAATAATATATATATTTTTTTTTTTAAAAAAATCATTTGCAAAATGTTGTTCAAAATAAGAATATTTGTGACTGATTTCTTGTTATTTATTGCTTTTGCATTATTATGATAGGATTCAGATGACTTCAAACATGGGGTTTCGGAGGAACTTCGCATGATGTGTGATGATTGCTTTCTGTTTGAAGGCTATCCTGTTAAGCTTATGATATACAACAGAACAAGTCCTGATATTACGAACTTGTGTCCAACTTGCTTCATTAAGACGGTTAAACAAGTCTGATTGAAAAATATTACTTTCTGTAAAGAGGGGGCGGATCGTACAGATCCAGACAGCACTCAGAACATTTTAACCTATGCTTCTAGGCGTTTCATAATTGAAATGAGATGGCTCATTCTTGAGCTGCCAGAGAATTATGTGATTCCAATTGGGCAAGAAGACTGGGTGACTCAGAATTCATGCTGTGCTAACATTCGAACCTTCTTTTGGGATAATAGAGAAGTGTTGGGCTTTTGCTCCAAACAAGCTCGAATAAATGGGCGTAATGTCTGTATCCTTGTTACTGATCCAAATGCAGATGTGTCTGGAGAGTCGAACACTGGTCCAGTGGGAACCGAAAGTGTTGGGCTTGGGCTTATTGGGCGATGGTACCGAGATAGCCATATCTCCAGAGAGTCTGATGTGGTTGGATCAGGCCCCAAGGAAGCTGGACAAATCCTGGAAACCAGTAGATGGTAAATGGTATGGAAGGTCGATAGAATGTCTGTTGGCACAGTATGGAAGGATGACGATCGGGTTCTTCCGTCAAGAAACTGACCTACGTTATAGATTTTATGAGTGTTGTATGGATTTTGTTGTACCTAGTGTTTATGTTTTCAATATGCCCGTTGATTCATTGGATATGTTTTATCCTAGTAATGAACTTTATTGATTGTAACGTGTGTTTGCAACTTCGAGAGGGGGTGTGGCAGCTGTGGCTTTTGGAAGCTATTGCGAACCTGCAAACACCGCACCTGATGATTATTCACGAACACATATTCGCACACACACAAGCGAAAAGGTCATAAGCATGCCAGGATGGAGACACAGCCTCCGCTGACTCAGCAATGAACGGGACAGTTTCAGTTCTCGTTTCTTGGAAAACACAGTTCTCGTTTCTTGGAAAACAGTTCTGTTCAGTTCCTCTGGAAAAAACCTACAGATGATTCATACGTGTCTTTGGGATGTATAAATATGACTGTAATGTGGATTTAGAGTTGTTGCTTTCTTGATTTGTGATCGGACGCATCCTTAGAGAATTACTCTCTAATAGTTCAGTTTAGTAACTGATTAGTTTTGTAACTTTTATTTGCTCTGCTGTATTCTTCAACTTGGATGATTTGAATTGATACATATATATATACTGCTTGAACTGCAAATAAGGTAAAATAACCTTATACTGTAAAAATACTGTGGACTGCCCACAGTATTATGATATGCTGAAGTATTATAACTTGTAACCTTTTTGATGATTTGCTACCAATAATTTTTATTGTATAACCAGTAACTTTGATCTTTTGTTCAAATAAATTTTCATTTCTTACTTACAAGCATTCTTTTATTATTACTTCAGATAGTAAAAGACAGTTCATTAAGTAATATAAAAGAGCATTCTAAGTTTACATCGTCTCCCTAAAAGGACAAATATAAGGACCTACCTAAGATTCTGCTGGAGAGGTAAGCATGAATTCTTTAAAGGGTTAATGATGATTATTTGTATGTACACCACTAGATTTGCTGGTATAAACTAAACAAGCTAGTGTAGGATTTGTGTAATCCAAAAATCTGACCTGACAGCAAAAGTCTTCTAGTTATAACTATACTAGGGAGATCTTCAGGAACGTGGGTGTAATACCAGAACTCACCACAATATATATATATATATATATATATATATATATATATATATATATATATATATATATATATATATAAATAAATAAATATAGCTGCGAGCAGCGATGAAGGGCCAAAGCCGGCGGTACCGCCACCCTGGTGCACCAGGGTTGCGGTGCCACCGGCTTGGGCCCATAATCGCTGCTCGCAGCTATATTTCTAACTGATTTTGACATTGTTCATTTAATGGTTAAAAGGAATAGTCATACATTCGCTCACTTTTAGTGAGGCACATATGTTAATAAAACCTTTCATTTATGGAGTCAGATGAAGAAATGAGTAAATACATATGATCAATGTATTACAAATTTTACCAACCAATACTTTGCATGAGTAAGGACAGAACACGTGATACCTTCCCTGTGTATTGGCCAACCGACAACTGGACCAATATATCGGGCCTTACACTCGAGACCATTTGCCTGAGACCACCTTCGTTTGTGTGCCAGTTATCTCTAAACTCTTAAAAACCTTATTTCCTTTTGTTTTAATTATTTGGAAAATAGACATTTGTACCAGTCGCACTGAGACATTTCAAATGATACTAAACATTTATTAAACTGGAGGATTATTGTTAACATTTAAACCATATAGATTGTGTGTAAATCGCAGTTGATTTTAGCATAAGAGAGAGACGGTGGGAGAAGAGGGAACGAGATGTATTCTGCGGTGAGACTTTCTAACCCCTAAATTCCCCTAAACCCCTAAAGTCCTAATACCTACTAACATGTAACCACCTGTTCAAGTTCCAATGTAATGGGATCACGCCTGAGGATATCTCTTCCCAGCTTTCATTACGTGGACCTTTTCTGGAATACCTGGGACTTGTTAAGACTGAGTATCATCATTTGAATCAAAGCATGTTGATTTATTGTTTGGTTATTTTGCCTAGGCCTACGCTGTTTTATTGTGACATATTTACATTTTGTTGACATTGTGAGAAAATAATTAATTCTTTCATTAATACATTGAGTGAATTTGACCCATGACTCTGGCTTCTTTACTCCTCTCCTAGTTACTGGACATTAATTGTGTAAATAGTTAAAGGTGATTTAAAACTGTCACAGTAAGCAGTACAGCCTTCAATACATTTAATGGTCCTTCGAGACGTTTCCAACAACCACCTTAGCGATGATGTCCAGAACTAGTAAGGGAGCTATAGAGCCAGAGGTCGTAGAATAACAAGACGGCCAACACATTTGCTTGACTATGAGGTTAGCTATCCTCAGAAACAGCTTGCATTTGCAGATGAGCAGTCTGATATGCTCAGTTGTATGCGTGAATTGAGGGAGGAAAATAGGTGAATGAGACAAGACATGCAGCGCATATCTGATATGATTGTTAACTCTCCTGTGTTAGCTTCCCAGGTTTCATTATCTGAGCAACAGCTTCTGAATGAAGGAGCTGTGGTGTCATCTACAGCAAAGTCTACTAGTATGCAAGAGTCATTTCAGGGTGATGGAAACTCTAGCCAGAGAGAACATACTCCTTTGGTGCCAACTAGAGATGAATCCCTCCTTACAGTTCGCAGTCGTGAGTGAGAGCTCATTGAAGAGCTTACAGACAGTCTAAAGAGAGCATGCCGATAGTCCGCCTTGGTAATAGCCGGCTTAGTGATAGTCCAGCTGACCATACCACACCAACCCATCACGCACAATGAACATCGCAACACACAAAGCTACGGGCCTCACTGTTTATATCTCATAACATTAACTTTATCAGGACCAAAGATCCTGTAAGCTCGCGCTCAATCGGCCCAAAGTCCAGCATCCAACCAGCGTGGAAGGTCTCTACATGTTTGTTACTGTCTTTTCTCAAGGCAAATTATTTTTTGATTGAATATATTTTCTCGTTGTTTCATCTGACTCCATAAATGAAAAGGTTTTCAGATTTTCTGTGCATCATTAAAGAATTAAAAAAAAAGGTATAGTCAAACATTCGCTCACATTTAATGAAAATAATGTCAAAGATTAGCCTGGCTGCCAGCCCGAACCCCGCCCACAACATTTTTTGGTTGGGAAGTTCGGTCTGGACTCGATCCGTCGAGGAGCTATTATGCCCGATCAAAAATTGTTCGGACCAATCAAATTGTCAGGGCGGGCTTTATACGATGATGGACAGATGAGCAACCATAGACATCATATCTATGTGAGCAACGCAACGGTAACGTAACCATCCACGTCATCAGAGCGCTTGGGTTGAATTCATGGCTGCCGCGGGAGAATTGAGTTGTGTATATTCCGCTATCGCGTGTGTTATAGAAGATACAGACAGCGCATTCATTAGAAGAGGAACAGAGAACCGTGATCAAGTCATTTGTCGATGGAAAATATGTTTTTGCCGTCCTTCCTACGGGATTCGGAAAAAGTTTAATCTATCAACTTTAATCTCTCTCTCAACGTCACTTACTCCGTTGCTCTGATTGGTTGTAGGTCTATCCAATTGAGTGCAGAGGCCTTTTATTTCCTGGTTCGGTTGACACACGCCCCATAATCACAGTCCAATGGAGCAGTTTCAGACTCACATTCTTTCTAGAATATGAGTATGACGAAGTCAGGCTAGTCAAAGATGGTTAGAATAATCAAATGTACAATTTATTATGTGAGTTAAATGTATCATGCCAATTTCATAATCAGTTTGAAGATAATGGATACAAAACATCTGGAGTGAAGAGAAGAGATGTGAACCCAACATTAAAATACATGATGCTGAATTCTTTGTGGTCCTTCAACATCATGGGCTCATCTGAGTAACAGAAGGCCAAGAGCGCTTTGCTGCATTCCATTATATAGACATAACCTCTTTACATGGAAACATGTGCTAACAATGGAAATTTGCATTACAAGGTTACACCTTTTGGGGGGTGTAAGACTGAAAATACTGGTCTATGGGACAAAATGGCCCTGCTGGCTAATTAACATTCGACCTCCCCCATACAGCCTTTCTTCCTCTCAGAAACTAGGAACTCACACAAGAACATGGTTTAATGTGAATATTTAACATGGACTGTTATGTTTTTTGGTGTCATTTGAAATGCCTCAAAGAAAACTGGTTCAGAGCCATTTGAGGGTGGTCTCCCCCATCCCCCATGTCACCTGGTCAAACAGGATAAAAGAAGGTGTTCTGGCTCTCTCTGGGGGCGCTTCTTTGCTTGGGACGAATGGAATAGGTGGTCTTCTCTCTCTCTCTCTCTCTCTCTCTCTCTCTCTCTCTCTCTCTCTCTCTCTCTTTACCTTTCTCTCTCTCTCTATCTTAGGTAGGCTACAAGCTGGGTAAGATTATTTGGTCTAACAAATGTATAACCATGTTCTAGATATTTGAATTGATTGTGGAATTGATCTCTGATATCTGAAATATTAAATTGTTACTAGGGATGGGAATTGATAAGATTTTATCAATATCAATGCCACTAACGATTCTGCTTATCGATCCGATTCTTTAACGATTCTCTTATCGATTCCTTATAGCACTGTGTGGAAAAAAGTAGTCATTCTTTTTCGGGGGAAAAAACCAAGTGGTTTTATTTGTTTTAAAGCTTACATTTGAGTAAGCAAACTGTACTTTTTATGTAATAATTGGAACCTTATTGTAAAGTGTTACTGATTAGTTATACACCGATTAAACGTACCGTGAGTTCAGTGTTGGAAAGATCAGTTGTTTTAACCATTCATTAAAACGAATCGGTTCAAATGAGTCATTAGTTTGCAAATTGGACGTGTAATTATCGGACGTGTGCCGGCGGTTGGACGGACATCCCAGATGTGTCGTCACAGAAAACATTTCATCACTGGATAGTTTTTTTTGTTTATTTAAAGTGTGGTTTATGTCAGCTGAATGTGCGGAACGCTTTTCAGAGAAGATAAGGTATTTTAGCACAATTCACACCCAGCGGTAGCCTAATTCAGGAAAAACAAATCTCCGAATGCTCCACATGAAACTTTAGTCTCCTGACCTTACCATTGTGTCGTTTATTTTGATTAATATGTGCGAGGGAGAGAGAGCAAGACAGCGCTTAGTTTTGAGACGGTGAAGCCGCCTTGCTGCGAAGAGAGAGTGCGCGCGCGCGACCGGGGCTCGCTCTCTTTCTGCTCGTTCAGTTAAACATGCGCCCTGTCACAAGCGCAGCAGTTCATCTACAATACTCAATGATCAAATAAGACTTTAGCGGTACAAAAATTCGATTTGGACGCCGTGCTTTGGTGCTTGAAAAAGGACAAAAGGGACAGTTGTGAGTTCACGGTCTGTAGCCTATATACTATGGCTGACTCAGAGCAGGAGCATCGATAAGAGGACTCGTTAACGTCGAGGGCATACAATATCGATGGATCGTTAAACTTAGAACCGGTTCTCGAGTGGAACCGGTTCTCGATTCCCATCCCTAATTGTTACATGTGATTATTCTAACTGATTTTGACATTGTTCATTTAATGGTTAAAAGGAATAGTCATACATTCGCTCACTTTTAGTGAGGCACATATGTTAATAAAACCTTTCATTTATGGAGTCAGATGAAGAAATGAGTAAATACATATGATCAATGTATTACAAATTTTACCAACCAATACTTTGCATGAGTAAGGACAGAACACGTGATACCTTCCCTGTGTATTGGCCAACCGACAACTGGACCAATATATCGGGCCTTACACTCGAGACCATTTGCCTGAGACCACCTTCGTTTGTGTGCCAGTTATCTCTAAACTCTTAAAAACCTTATTTCCTTTTGTTTTAATTATTTGGAAAATAGACATTTGTACCAGTCGCACTGAGACATTTCAAATGATACCAAACATTTATTAAACTGGAGGATTATTGTTAACATTTAAACCATATAGATTGTGTGTAAATCGCAGTTGATTTTAGCATAAGAGAGAGACGGTGGGAGAAGAGGGAACGAGATGTATTCTGCGGTGAGACTTTCTAACCCCTAAATTCCCCTAAACCCCTAAAGTCCTAATACCTACTAACATGTAACCACCTGTTCAAGTTCCAATGTAATGGGATCACGCCTGAGGATATCTCTTCCCAGCTTTCATTATACATGGACCTTTTCTGGAATACCTGGGACTTGTTAAGACTGAGTATCATCATTTGAATCAAAGCATGTTGATTTATTGTTTGGTTATTTTGCCTAGGCCTACGCTGTTTTATTGTGACATATTTACATTTTGTTGACATTGTGAGAAAATAATTAATTCTTTCATTAATACATTGAGTGAATTTGACCCATGACTCTGGCTTCTTTACTCCTCTCCTAGTTACTGGACATTAATTGTGTAAATAGTTAAAGGTGATTTAAAACTGTCACAGTAAGCAGTACAGCCTTCAATACATTTAATGGTCCTTCGAGACGTTTCCAACAACCACCTTAGCGATGATGTCCAGAACTAGTAAGGGAGCTATAGAGCCAGAGGTCGTAGAATAACAAGACGGCCAACACATTTGCTTGACTATGAGGTTAGCTATCCTCAGAAACAGCTTGCATTTGCAGATGAGCAGTCTGATATGCTCAGTTGTATGCTTGAATTGAGGGAGGAAAATAGGTGAATGAGGCACGACATGCAATGCATATCTGATATGATTGTTAACTCTCCTGTGTTAGCTTCCCAGGTTTCATTATCTGAGCAACAGCTTCTGAATGAAGGAGCTGTGGTGTCATCTACAGCAAAGTTTACTAGTATGCAGGAGTCATTTCAGGGTGATGGAAACTCTAGCCAGACAGAACACAGTCCTTTGGTGCCACCTAGAGATGAATCCCTCCTTACAGTTCGCAGTCGTGAGTGAGAGCTAATTGAAGAGCTTACAGACAGTCTAAAGAGAGCATGCCGATAATCCGCCTTGGTAATAGCCGGCTTAGTGATAGTCCGCCCAATTCAGGTATGTCGACCCCTTCGTATAATGATCCACATAGTAGTAAGAATGACTTGCCATGCTATGATCACCATTTTGATGCTAATGTTCCTCTGCAGCCACCTCGTTCATGTGATATTCGTCAGCAATGTACCCTTACCATCGCCGCTTAAGTGACAGAGAGCGTCTGCAGAAGGATGCCTTCACGGATCGTTTCAATCATTCTCCAAATGATTGGAGGCAAGAGTACAGTTGAGATAATGGACAGTTACGTACATCTGATCATTCTCACCATTCGCTTGGATACTCTGAGCTTCATCGTCCAGTGCATCCACCACCAATGCAATATCGAGGGCCGACTCCTACAATCCCCAATTTCGGTCGAGGTGATCCCAGAGAATTTTCTCATCTTAAGCTTGCGTTAAAGAACGTTCCTGAAGACGCGTCTGAGTCGTTTAAGTTCCAAATACTTATTGACTACCTTTAGCTGGAAGATGCTTTACTTGTCGCTGACTCGTATAGTCAAAGTCGTACTCCATTCAGTGACACTATGAGAGGGCTTACTGATATGTATGGGCAGCCACATCAATTGGCACTGCAAAGGATCACTAATCTGATGGATGGACCCAATATCAGGAGCGGGGATGTGAAGTCTTTCAAGGCATTTGCCCTTTGTGTCCCAGCACTGGTTGGAATGTTAAACCAGTTAGGTAGCACAGGTTGGACTGGCTCACATGTTTCTCGTCTCTTAACTAAGTTGCCGTACAACCTAAGAGCTAACTTCAAGAGATTCATTAACCCCCTTAAGACACCTATTCCAACTCTGATTAATTTCGCAGACTGGCTGGAATATGAGTTTCGTGTGCAGGTAGAAGGAACACAGTATGGGTCCTATCCTGATCACGTGAAACACAGTGTTCACAAAGACAAGCGAGCTGGTTTTGTGCCCCGAAAACTGACTACTGTTCTACAAGGTAGAGAGCAGAAAGTGGATCAGTAGAGCTCCCAAATACTGAATACATGGACTCAGAAAGACCCAGGAGAAGCCAAAAAAGTATTGTCCGTTCTGTGACACAGTTCAGCACTACATGAATCAGTGCTCCAACTTCAAACTCTTAACTAAGGAGCAGACTGAGAGTTGGATCAGAACAAGACATAAATGTTGGTGTTGCGGACGAGGGCATTCTTCATCTAAATGCACGTTAAAGGCGAAATGCAAGCGGTGTGAACGGAGGCATCTTGATGATCTTCATGTCAATGAAATAACCGGACATCGGAGAAAAGTCCAGTAAGCCCTGCTTCTCAAACTACTTGGATCAAACAGACAGAGCAAACCAAAAATAATATGTTGGCTTTACTTAATTTTATTTCGTCAACAGGTTCCACATAACTAGGTTATGTTAAACAAACATAATTTTTCATGTAACTTCAACATAATTTGTTCATGTAACTTCAACATCATGGAATTAAGTAATTTTAAGCGACTCTATTTAAGTAGTCTCAAAGTGATTTTTAAAGACTTCCTGACATGATTCAAGTATTTTTTATATTCATTCATCCATTAATATTTCATTTATTTTATTGACAAATAATTAATTGTTAGACTATGATGCGACTATCTGTGGCTCCGGTGTTTCTGTGGCGTCGGTGCTCCCGGGTGGTGTCTGCAGGGATCCGGCGTTGGCTCAGGCGTTGCTGTCATTCGTAGTTCAGATGGGAGAGTCAGAACAGCAGTGGTCAAAATGAAAGATCAAACATACACAAGACCAGTAGCTAAGTTGATTGAATTGCCTACATAAGCCCAGACACAGTTATTCCTTATAGACCCGACTAATGGCAAATTTGCATACCAAATTTGGGGGCGGCTGTGCAAAAGGCCATGGTCAAGTTACATTTATTTTAATATTAAAGTTGTACAGTATTCTGTTCAAGTGTTACGCCTGCTGAGTAGGTGGAGTTTTAATCGGAAGTTCGGCGAAAATGACGTGAGATCAGATATACGGCAATGGAGGAAAAGAAGGAAGAAATGTGATCCACACGTTTATCCACATTTGTCCAGCTGACCATATCACACAAACCATCACGCACACTGACATCGCAGCACAGAAGCTACAGCCACTGTTTATATCTCATCACATTAGCCTTATTAGGACCAGACAAGAGACCTATGTAACCGGCTGTTCAAGTCAATGTAATGGCATTGTGCCTAAGATGACCTGAGGATATCTGCCCTTCCTTCATTACGTGACCTTCACTGGAATACTGGGACTTGTAGAGCTTGAATACACCTTCTGGTGCTACTTGGACACGTCATCAGTGAAGGACCGGGTCATAGGTGTTTCGGTCTTAATCTTCATACCCCTCACCGGGCGACCCAGCGGGTGATCAGTCCAGTTGTGTCCAAGTGCCTGTGCTCTACGTATCCCCCCTACAGATCCACAGCCACCGAGAAGCCCTCTCTGCGGCCTCTAAGATGTTTGTGGTGGCTTTTTTCAATTGCAGTCCTTTCACTCCAAGGAGTTTTAGGGTTCACAGCAGCGAGCGGCCAGCGAAGCCTCGGCACCCGACTTCGACTGGCTCGCAGCGGGTTTTCCAGCCGCTCTGCATACTTAGCCCTCTTGCGCTCGTAGACCTCTTCCATCCGATCTTCCCAGGGGACAGTTAGTTCCAGGATAACCACTTGCTTAGTAGACTCAGATGTTAGCACCATGTCTGGGCGGAGAGAAGTGGCTGTGATGTTGCCTGGGAACTTAAGCTGTCTTCCAAGGTCGACTTGAAGCTGCCAATCACGAGCAGTGGAGAGGAGCCCCCCCGTAGAGCTAGGCCGGTGGTGTTGTTCCTTCTGCCCAGCTCTAATGAAGATGATTGCTTGTTTGGAGGCTGCCTGAGTCTTGCTTAAATGGATCGCTGTGTGGATAGAGTCCGCCAAAGCCTTTAGCACCTGGTCGTGGCGCCAGCGGTACCGCCCCTCCCCTAGCGCTTTTGAGCAGCCGCTCAAAATGTGCTCCAGTGTGCCCCTCTTCTGGCACAGCTTGCACTCAGGAGTGTCTGCCAGGCCCCAGGTATGCAGGTTAGCAGGGCTTGGGAGGACGTCATAGACGGATTGGACAAGAAACTTAATCTGAAATGGCTCTGCTTTCCAGAGCTCTGCCCAGGTTATTCTGCGTGGATCTGCATGTTCCCACCTGCTCACACGCTGCTCAAGGACCGAGGGAGCCCCGGCCATTTTCGAGGAACTGGCTGATAGACTTCTCTAGTACCTCGACTGTTGATGTTGGTACCTCGTAGACTAACAGGGGCCAGAGTATTCTTGGCAAGACTCCGTGTTGGTAGATCCAGGCTTTGAATTTTCCGGGGAGGCCTGATCTGTCAATCGCTGTGAGCCAGGAAGTCAGGTCGCACTTGGCTTGTTTTATGGCAGCCGAGTCCTTCAGGGAGCTATCAAAGATCTTCCCCAGGCTCTTGACCGGTTTTTCAGACACCGATGGAATCATGGTCTTTCCCAGGGCAAAGCGGAAACGGTTGGACACTTTACCCTTCTTTAGGACCAGAGACCTGGATTTAGCAGGCTTGAAGCTCATCCTTGCCCAGGAGATGAGTCTTTCAACCCCTGGAGGAGCCACCTGCACCCTGGAACGGATGTTGTCATCACTGTTAAGTCGTCCATGAAAGCTCTTATGGGGGTTGACGGGTCCCAGATCTTGACTTGGGCCCTCTGCATTCCACCTCAGCCGACTTGACAATCATGTTCATGGCCAGTGAGAAGAGAGATACGGAGATTGTACAGCCGGTGATTATCCCTTTTTCAAGTTGATGCCAGGACGATGTTACTTCGCCTGAAGAGACTCGCGCGCTGAAGTTGTTGTAATAGTCCATGATGAGGTTACGAATCTTGACAGGAACATGATGTCTTACCAGTGTGGTTTCAACGAGCTTATGTGGCATAGACCCATAGGCATTGGCCAGGTCAAGCCAGAGAGTTGCCAGATCTCCTTTGCTCTCCTTAGCCTCTCGGATCAGCTGTGTCACCACCCCTGTGTGCTCCAAACATCCAGGTACTCCTGGGACTCCTCCCTTCTGGACTGAGGTGTCAATGTAGCTGTTCTTCAGGAGGAAGTCTGTCAGACGTTGGGACACGATTTTGAAAAAGATCTTGCTTTCAACACTGAGCAGAGAGATGATGCGAAACTGATCAATGTTGCTAGAGCCCTCCTCCTTCGGGATCCAGACTCCCTCAGCATGTCTCCATTGCGCAGCGACTTTCCCTCTCCGCCAGATCACCTTCAGGATCTTCCAGAGACGTCTGAGAAGCTGCGGGCACTGCTTGTAGACCTTATAAGGGACCCCGCTGGGACCTGGAGCGGAGCTGGATCTTACGGTATCTTCCACCTCTTTCAGCGTGGGTTCAGTGCAGTTGAATTGGGTCCCTGGTTCAGGTGGCGCCACCAAATCCCTGCAAGGTCCGAGGTCGTGGTCCCTCAAGGTGTCACTAAAAGTGGCGTGGAGATGATTGTCGATCTCCTCTACCGGGCAAGCGAGGTGGCCACTTCGCTTCTGGCCCAGTAGTTTCTTGGTAAAGCTGAAGGGATTGCCAATGAAAGCACTGCGTTTCCGAGCCCTTTCCTTGCCCTTCCTTCGGTGCCGTTCCGCTCTCCTCAGTGAAATGAGTCTCTTCCTTATGATGCTTGTGAGTTCTGACAAGGCAGTCCTTTCTTCTTCCTTGGTCGTCTTGAACTGACGTCTCAGGGATTTTAGTTCTTGTCTCAGCTGACTGATCTTGGCTTCTCGCCGGTTGAACTTCGCTGGATTACTGTCCCCTCTTCTTTCCTCGACACCAAACCGCTCTACTCCCATGTTCATTATGATGGTACACATGGTCTGGAGCTTCTGGTCGACTCTGCCCTTTGAGATGGATTCCAGGCACTTGTCTACATCCTCGTCCAACCTAAGCCACTCCTTATTGTTTGCTGCAGGCCACTTCACCCTGCGGTGTTCCGATTTCCTGCTTGATGGGGGGATTTGTGTGGCTTGAAGGGTTCCGGGTACTTGTGTACAAGAGACTTGTGTACTCTTATAAACACCACTTCATTGCCTTTTCACAACATCATTATATATTTTGACTCCAAGCACGTTGTTTTATTGTTTGGTTATTTTGCGTAATCAGTGCATACTACAGCCTTCAATACACAGACTAAGACTATTTTCCAGTAAAAAGAAATCTAAATAAAACCGCTGATATATAACTATATTGATCAGAATTAGTTAACAGCTTAGATCCACTCAGAAGATCCACTGTAATTAGTTTCTGCAGGTCTTAAAAAAGTCTTAATATCCCCTTCTTCAAATTAAGGCATTAAATAAGAGCAGAAAGTCTTAAATTCATAAAGTTGCATTAAATAAGCTGTATAAGATTAATATTTTCCTCTGTGTTTTTGTTGTGTAGTTTTCCCAGACAAATATCTGAACATGCTAAAATCAAAATACATTTACTTGAGATGCAAAATATGTAGTCTTGTTTTTGGACTTAAGTTTGTGCGTAAAAGAAATGAGACGTTTCAATGAGGTATAATATTTTTTCCTTTGAATTAAGTAAATGAAATAAATAAATAGAATAATGTCGGCATGGTCATTGCATTATAATCACAAATAAAACAATCGACTCCAACGCAATATGCTTAGATAATCTTATGAATAGTATTTTAAATAAAGTGTGAAGATGTCAATTTTCCTAGGCTGGATATCACTTTTGGACATGGATATGTATGTAGATGTATTCACTAATTTGATGTCACATGAATATCTAATGTTTAATTTCATGATGCACTTTGGTCATTAAGTTAAATAATGTTTGTTGTGTTTCATTTATCGCCCCTTGAATCAAGCGTGTGTGTGTGTGTGTGTGTGTGTGTGTGTGTGTGTGTGTGTGTGTGTGTGTGTGTGTGTGTGTGTGCGCTCATGTTTTTGTGATATATGAGGACACAAATGTGTATAATGACATATTACACTGGTATTACAACTTACACGTGATATATGAGGACATTGCATGAGTCCTCATATTTCAAATAGCTTAAAAAACATAAAAAAACAAAAAAAAAAATTTATGTAAAAATGCAGCATGTCTCCTGTGATGGGTAGGTTTAGGGACAGGGGCAGTGTAGGGGGATAGAATATATAGTTTGTCCAGTATAAAAGTCATTACGCCTATGGAATGTCCTCATATATCACAAAAACACAGCTGTGTGTGGTGTGTGTGTGTGTGTGTGTGTGTGTGTGTGTGTGTGTGTGTGTGTGTGTGTGTGTGTGTGTGTGTGTGTGTGTGTGTTTTCGATTGAATCTGATTGACTTTGTTCTATTTTTGTTGCATACTGAACACAATTTGTTTATTGAAATGACAACCCCGTACTGCTCGGTTTTGTCTCTGTCTTGGATTCTGTCAGAATGAGTCAAACTTTGAATTTACGCGTCTGATAAACTAACACAAATATAATTTTATCTGGAAGCAAACATACTCATGAACCAAAGTCAAAATCAGTTGTAGGATTCAGGCCACTAGGACCACGCTAAGACATTTGAGTATAAGTACTGATGATTATGTCATAATTTGTTGTGTTATATAACACTGTGTGAGTGTGTGTGTGTGTGTGTGTGTGTGTGTGTGTGTGTGTGTGTGTGTGTGTGTGGTGTGTGTGTGTGTGTGTGTGTGTGACATATTTCAATGTTTTTTCCTTGAGAAAAAAAAATCGTAATGCCTTAAAATATCTTGAATGTAACTCGACATTGAAACATGCAAAACATATGCAAAAAAAAAAAAAAAAAACAGAACCAAGGGAATATTAAAGGGATACTCCACTTTTTTTGGAAATAGGCTCATTTTACAACTCCCCCAGAGTTAAACAGTTGAGTTTTACCGTTTTCGAATCCATTCAGCCGATTTTCTGATATTTAGAAGAATATCAGTAAGCAGACAGTTTCTGGTCTCATTGACTCGCAGTGGCGATTTCTTTTAGACTGCAAGGGAAGCTCAGCTTCCCCTATAATGTCAAAAAATGAATGGTCAAATGTGTACTATTGTGTTAACATTTTATTGACTAAAAATGCGTTAGAACACGTTCATCTCGAAGACGAGTTAGTTTAGAATCAGCTTCATAGGTTGGCTGACTCGATTTCCTTCTCATACATTCCCGTTGCATCACAGTGCATTTCCCCGTTGAAGCCGGGCGTCCATTGACTTCAATGGGGCTGCTTTAAACAGTTTTTTTCAGTGCTTCGAAACTAGACGGTCATTGGATAAATGCTGCGATTATGTCCCGCCCACGGACGCCCGGCGTCTCTGGGGTGAATAGAGAAGTGGGCGGGCCTGGCGTCCGGGTGTCTGCGTGATGATTGGAGGACTACATCTCCTTTTGATTGACAGCGATTTCGTACAATAAAAAGTTAGGAAGCTATTCGAGATTTCGAGCTCAGTCCCATTGCGGACTTTAAAAGTGTACTCGAAAGACAAACTGGCTGCTGTAACATATTTCTTGGTATTTGCAATTTTCATCATATATTTCACACTTTAACCTAATTCCCATATTTCCTCCGTCGATGTCAGGTGCATTGTTACATGTGCGGGGCGTGGTGATGTTTGAATCACGGCACATCTGTCTAGTTTGGTTTCGGTTTTGTGTCGGGATTTGGACATTCATGCTGCTCGTGTTTGTTTTCTGTTGTGAGCGCACATGATAAGCTTCCACTCGTTCATGCATAACGTTCTGTCTTGTCGTGTTCGCGTGCGGTTTCGTGTTCGCTCTGTCCACGTGTGTTGTGTTTTGTGTAGCATGCGGTTCGTGTTTACATCGGTCGATCGCGTGCTTTCATGTCATGTTTTGTCTTGTGCTGTGTGTAGCACACAGCTTGTGTTTTACACCAGTTGTGTGCTTTCATGTTGTCATGTTCTGTGTGAACACATGGCTTATGAGTGTTCATGTCTCGTTTTGTGTGAGCACATTGCTTGTAATTTATTTTACTGGCATGTGCTTGTGTTTTTTTGTCATGTTTGGTGTGAGCACATGGCTTGTTGTTGTCATGTTTTCCTTTGCCATGTTCTCTCCTGTCGATTGTGTCGATCCCCATCTTGTTTCCTGATTATTGGTTATTTTGCCCCACCTGTCCTCCCTTGTTACCTGCCTTGTTTGCACCCTATTTATTCTCCTTGTGTTTGCAGTCCTGTGCTGGTTCGTAGGTTTTGTTTGTATTTTTTATTTTATTTTATTATTAAAATAAAGCCCATCAACTCTGCACCTGAGTCCTCGCTCTTTTCACCATCCCCACACCTGACAGTCGAGTTTAAAAAAATGAGCTTCCCCTATTTGAAAGACCAGCAGCCGCCACTGCTCCCATAGTATATTTTTTTCCTACTATGGAAGTCAATGAGACCAGAAACTGTCTGCTTACTGATATTCTTCTAAATATCAGAAAATCGGCTGAATGGATTCAAAAATGGTAAAACTCAACGGTTTAACTCTGGGGGAGTTGTAAAATGAGCCTATTTCCAAAAAAAGTGGAGTATCCCTTTAATAACTTATTATGTTAGGCTATAGTCAGTGTTTGCTTTTTGCTGTCAGACTTTATATATATATATATATATTTTTAAATGTTCATATTTTGGTGGTTTACTTGTAGGGACCAATATCCCCTTTTGGCCTCTACTGTATTCCTTCAACTCAATCTCAGCACAAACAGATTTAAGTGTTGATTTGTTTTTCTCCTTATTTCATTTTGTCTTTTGTTTCAGTTCTGGCATTAAGGCTTAATGTGCAGCTGGTGATCGGCGGGAGATTAAAGTTAGTGAGTTTTACTTTAATCTCAAGCAACTCAGACGTAACATAATACAGACAGATACATTCCTCGGCATAAAGCCTTTAAACCTGAATGACAAGAGCTTTTAAAAACACGATCTGCATGATCTGCTCTTCTCAGACCTGGTTAATGCAAAATACATCTCTTACACACACCAGTGGAGGACAGTTATGATATCAATGTGTATTTCTCAATTCAAACAGCATCAACAAATGCATGTATAAACACACACACACACACACACACACACACACACACACACACACACACACACACACACACACACACACACACACACACACACACACACACACACACACACACACACACCTGCAGGTTCCTTCATGCTCTACATTTAGAAGATGCACTCAGTAAGTTTGAGTGAGTCTCATGAATGATTGAATGAAAGTCCTCGGACGTCTCCCTCGAGACCAGCCTGACCTTCATCCTGATAAACCTTTAATCTGCACAGCGCTTTCACATAATATGAGCTATTTTACTTTCTGCTGATATTAAAACTAAACATGGTGGCAAACTAACATGCGGAGATAGATCATAAACCGCTCAAAATTTCTGTGTCAGGAAGATTTTATAATGTTGTGAAAAGTCTCTTCTACTTAACATTGCTGCATTTTTTTAATGAAAAAAATAGTGAAATATTATTACAATTTACAATAACTGTTTTCTATGTTAATATTTTGAAATGGTGATGCAAAACTGAATTTCCAGCATCATTACTCCAGTCTTCAGTGTCACATGACTTCAGAAATCACTCTAATATGATGATTTGCTCAATTATTGTTGGCGCTTTTTATTGTTAATAATGTTTATATATATATATATATATATATATATATATATATATATATATATATATATATATAATTATATATATATATAATATATATACACACAAACACACACACACACACACACACACACACACACACACACACACACACACACACACATTTTTCAGGATCGTTTCATTAATAAAAAGTTTAAAAGAACAGCATTTATTTGTCATAGAAATCTTTTTTACATACTTCAATTTGGATTAATTTAATTTTTCCTTGCTGAATAAAAGTATTAATTTAAATGATTAAATGTAAGTATTTAGCTCTTATGAATTACAGAATGAGTTCAAGGTTAACTCCCTATAGTTTATAAAATTGACATTATCCGGTATATAAATGTTTTATTTGTATAATTCAGGACAGTTTCAAAAAAGTTTCAACTCTGTATTAAACTGTTAAAGGTGCCATGTGTAATAATTGAGGTAAAAATATCCAAACAATGAGCTACACGCATCAAAAGAATGAGAAGAAATAAGGGCGATGATGGCATTAAAAAAATGAAAAGTTATAGTGTTGCAGAGATATCAACCTAAATTAGCATTAGCATTACTAGCCCCGGCCCGACAGGTGTTGTAATACCAGTTTCGGCCATGGGAGGCGGTATGCGGGCAACATACATAACCACCAGCCAAACTGCATCACACGAATAACTCGCACTGCTTGTATCTCTTTAATCTCTAAAAATCTCCAAATGCTCCACGTGAAACTGCGGTCTTACTATCGTGTCAGTTGATTTGATTAATATGCGCGAGGGAGAGAGAGCGGGACCACTCTCGTGTTGTTTGAAGACGTGAGAGTGCGCGCGCGCGCGCGGCCGGGGCTCACTCTCTCTCTCTCTCTCTCTCTGCTCGTAACGCGCCCTGTCAAGCGCAGCGGCAGCAGTCATTCTAGTCTACATCCCTCACCGAACAAAATAGGCTTTGGCGGGACAAAGCGGACTATTTGACGGTTTTTAGAAGATTAACAACCTGAAACTAAAAAACAGACTAGAGTAGGCCAACTTTCTGGAGGTATTCTGCCCCAATCTGGTATGGAATATGTGGAGTATGAATTGTTTTTTTGACATAGGGCACCTTTACGCTGAGGTTGCACGCAGTCAGAAACAGCATTGATGGTGATGATGATGATGATGATGAGAACTCTTCCTCACCTTCACATCGACGGATGAGCGTCTGTGGCAGTGGTTGGACACTCCAGCCGTCTGATTCATGTCGTCTTCTTCTGTTTTCCAGCGGTGAATCTCGGTGAAGTGGATCCTGATGAAGATGATCCGAGTGTGTGTTATCCAAGCGCTCCGAGTGTGTGTTATCCCAGTGCTCCGTCTCTGCTCTCCATCACAATCCAGCTGCGTGTCACTGATGCTCCAGATGCAGAAACATCTGTCTGTCGGAGTCACCAGAGACTCACCAGAAATCACCAGAAACATCACGCTCCCTCATGTTGCTCAACCCCGTAAGACTTTCGTTCATCTTCGGAACACAAATTAAGATATTTTTGATGAAATCTGAGAGCTGTCTCTCTCCTCCATAGGCTTCTAGGTAATCGTAATCAATATAGAAAAGTTAAAGCCATCTTTAAAATAGTCCAAGTGACTACAGTGGCTCAACCTTAAGTTAAATCAAGCGACGAGAATACTATTTGTGTGAAAAACAAACAAAAATAACGACTTTATTCATTCATTCGTAGTGTAACAGCGCAGTGTTTCTGGGTTGTACGTCAGAACGTAGGCTCACTATTGGCCAGCATCACACACATGACCAGTGTAACAACAGTAGTTCAAAGGGGAAATATTAATAATAATCCATAATTACCAATTATTAATTATTAATATTTGAGTCAGTTAATTAGATTAACTTTGAGGTAAGCCAAATTAATTTCACAATCAATTTGCAATCAATCAAACTCTTTGATTATTCACTTATTCTAAAGAAAATGTATCTTTCATGGTCATTGAAAAATAATCATTCCTTATCACGTACGCAATTAGAGCATGTAACAAGACGTAATCGTAAAAGGGACTTTGTATGCAAGCAGTGAGTCAGAACCAAATACATAAAGTGCATAAGTTTATTAACTAGAACACAAATATGAATAACAAACAAACAAAATATTCATACATACATACATACATAGGTAAAGATGAGTGATGTGGAACCGGAAACAGGAAATCAATTTTGATATCATCAAATTGATATACTTGCAAGTTGGTTGCAGTGGATACAATTCTTGAAGTAGTTGAAATTGGAGTGTGTTGATGGGTCCCTGAGTGTCAAAAGTCATTGTTGCAAGTTGCCATCATGTGGTTCCGATGCTGTTGTGAGTCGGAGCTCGCATGGTGACCTCGATCACATGGCTGTTGTGAGTCGCCTGGCCTGCTGAGGGCATGCTGGATGTTCGGTGGCATCCTGAAGGCCAAGAGTTGATGGTTGACCGTTCAGTGATGGTAGGTTTGCAGTTTTGCAGTCTGAAGAAAGGTCTGACTAGGCAAGGCAGACGGCATCAGGCCTGTTGGTAGTATGAAAGCATGGCAGGCCCATCTGGTGCGCCCGAGCGCACTTTAAAAAAATAATTTTTTAGCAAAAAAATGCAAGTCTTCCTCTGTGTCGAAATCCTTAGACATGTTTGCGAAGATTGTTTTGTTTACAGCGTGCGTCTCCCTCAGACTGTAAACGAAGCTCGGGCGCACCAGATGACACGTCAGCAGCGTCACTGAACTCGTGAACGCGGATTGACAACAGAACCGGAAGAGAATACAATGCTGAATAAAGTCGTAGTTTTTGTTATTTTTGGACAAAAATGTATTTTCGATGCTTCAAAAAATTCTAACTAACCCACTGATGTCACATGGACTACTTTGATGATGTCTTTATTGCCTTTCTGGACAAGGACAGTGTACGGTACATACATTTTCAATGGAGAAACAGAAAGCTTGCCGACTAACTTAAATCTAAAATATATTAAACTGTGTTCCGAAGATGAACGGAGGTCTTACGGGCTTGGAACGACATGAGGGTGAGTCATTAATGACATAATTTTCATTTTTGGGTGAACTAACCCTTTAAATAATCAGGTACAAACGAGCTAGACAAGATAACAAGGGGACGTGGGAAATGAGAAACACCTGGGATAACTAATAGACAAGACAGAGAACCATAGAACATGACAGGACACAAAACCACATCGTGACAACATCCCTAAACTTAACAACTACCTTAATAACTATTAATACGCAGTTATTAGGAGTTTATTGAATCAAAAGTTGTAGTTAATAGTGAGAATTGGACTCTAAAGTGAGACCAAAAATGTGAATAATGGGTGATGTTAATTTTCCTGACCGGACATCACTTTTGCCCACTACTATTCTTAAACTATTATCTGAACATCTATACACTCTAAAAAATGCTGTTGTTTCAACCTAAATTTGGGTCAAATATGGACAAACCCAAAGTGTGGTTAAAAATGTAATTAAAATATGTAACCTAACGGCTAGGTGTGTCCATATTTCACCCAAATTTGGGTTAAAACAACCCAGCATTTTTAAATGGTTTGATTTGAATGACTGTTGAATGCTCAAATGTTTCCAGATGTTGGAAAAATGCTGTTTTTCTTTTGTTTTGTTTTTCAACTCATGTTTGGGTCAAATATGACTAAATCCAACTGTTGGGTTTAAAAATGTGTCGATATTTGACCCAAACATGGGTTGAAACAACCCAGCATTTGTGTGAATTAGGGTGCTTTCACTCCTGCCTCATTTAGTTCCTCGAACCTCGAACAGAACCAACTGCCAAAGAACTGCGCATTTTTGGACTAAAGCAGTTGCCGTAGTCAGCTGCGCTGTGCATTATGGGATGAGGAAAAATGTTTGTTGACAGTCTGCACTTTAAGCATGGCAGTTCGCGGACAAACTTGGAGTTGTGAGGAGGTGTGTAGCCTGATAGAAGTTATTAACAATATTCTCAAATATTATTGTTTGTCTAAAGTGGTGTAGACAAACTATGTAATAAAATATGACCAGGGATACAATCAGCCCACGCAGTCGTCTCTCCATAGTGAACATCGGTGTGTTGTCTGACGGATCTTCCACCTCTTTGTTTACTTCCGAAGGAGATGGTCCTCACTGCAGAACACAAAATCCAGGGGGAGGAGTTAGATCCAGATCCAACTCCTCCCACTTTACATATACCTAAACCTAACCATCTCCACCCCTTATCCCTAAACACACCCCTAAACCTACCAATCTCCTCCCCCTAGATCTAGATCCAGCTCCGCCCCCTGGATCTTGTGTACTGCAGTGAGGTGCAACTGAAATGAAGTGCAGTGATGGAAATGCGTTCAAGACACATCTTGCCAATGAGTGATGTGGATGTTGTCACGTGACTGCATTTTGGTCCGTTTTATAAACTCATAAACTGATCCGGACTAGAGCGATCAGTGTGGTGTGAAAAGGAACCAAAACGCCTGAAAAATGCTACAAA
Organism: Chrosomus eos; assembly: GCA_036326025.1. Taxonomy (NCBI): domain Eukaryota; kingdom Metazoa; phylum Chordata; class Actinopteri; order Cypriniformes; family Leuciscidae; genus Chrosomus; species Chrosomus eos. Next base: position 3,469,688 of record CM070826.1, read on the forward strand.
GTTTCATTTTTTGCCCTTGGTCCGGACCAAATGAACCGAACTACAGATGTGAAAGCACCCTTAGGCCTGCTTTATCATCTGACAAAATGTTGCACTAAGAGCATCAATAAGCAAAATAACAGCACATTCGATCTAACCACTTATGATCAATAGCAATAGAGATGTTTGCCTCAACAAGCAATAACCACTGAAATCTATTTATTTATTTCAGGAATTTTGTGAACTTGAAGCCTTTTATTGAAGCATTGAATGCAATGATGGATAAAAGCTACATGCGAAAAATGTTTATTTATGCACTTTTAACCCATGAAAACTAGTTTAATCTCTTCTGATGATTTGCTGTTTTTCAAAAGTTTAACGTCAGGAAAGAGAGATAAAGATTACCTGATAAAAGAGTTGAGTAAATTGCATCCTCTTTCCACTACCACCTCACTCTATAGTTGAAGTAACTTCGGCCGTCAGCTTCAGAACTTAGGACATTATTACACGCTGGAACCGACAACACATCCAGACATAAAGGTACCTCACTTTCTTTTCTTTTCTCAGAGTAGTAATGTAACCGCTGCTGCTCTCAGCACATATCAGGTATATGGTGTTGCATTATAGTGAAATATGAAGCCAAACTTTAGACTTTGAGATTATATGCTTTACAGGGATGATGATGCTCCTGACAGAATCTGGCCTCTTATCAATCCAACTCCACAGGTAACACAGGTAAAAATAGACCACTTAAAATGTGGGTTGTTGACAAACGGACAGATTTTAAGTGATTTATTTATTTGCACTTATCTTTAAAAATAGATAATTTTTTGACAATTGGACATGCAGATTTAAGATTGATTGATTGTTTTTTATGCATTTATGAATTTGCACATTTCTTTAAAAATAGATATTTGAGTTGTAAAATTTACGGATTTTAAGTTATTTAGTTTTATTCATTTATTTATTTACACATTTCTTTGAAAATAATAGATTTTTGGTTGTTTAATTTTGTTTAGGTTAAATAGAAATGCTGATATGCTTTTGTTTTTGTGGAAAAAAAAACTGGTTGATATTAATTTGTGTTCATTTATTTATTTGCACTTTAAAAAAAATATTTAGGTTGTTGACAAATGGCTAGATTTCAATTTTCAATTAAATAACTTAAAATGTGACCATTTATCAAAAATCCCAAATGTATTTTTAAATAAATAAATAAATAAATTATTTATTTATTTAAAAATACATTTGGGATTTTTGACAAATGGTCACATTTTAAGTTATTTAATTATTTATTTGCTCATTTCTTAAAAAATATTATTACAAATAGATATGATTTGGGTTGATTTAAATTATTTATTCATTTATTTAAGTTATTTATTCATTTATTTATTTGCACATTTCTTTAAAAAATAGATATTAGGGTTGTTGACAAATGGACAGATTTTTAAGTTGTTTATTTATTTTTATTTATTTATTTGCACATTTCTTTAAAAGATTATTGGGGTCATTGACAAGTGGACAGATTTTGGAATAAATGGAGAAGCTGAGATGCTTTTTAGTTTTTAATCTTGTTTAAAAGGGGATATGTGACTAAAATATGCATTCAGACAATCTTTCTCCTAACTGGGTTAAAAGGAGATGCTTTAAACTCTTTAAACCTTTTTTTTTTTTTTTTTTTTTTTTTTGTATTACCTTTTTTTTGTATTAGTTGTGTGAGAAACCTTTAAGAACAGAACAGTGAGAGTTAGAGAGTTAGAGCTGGAGAATCCCTGTATTTACCCTGCCCGAAAACAGACTGCAATGACAGCTCGTATGATTGGTGGAAAACCCTCAGCAGAACGAAGCAGGATGAGCAGATCGGCATACACACACACACACACCCACACAACACACACACACACACACACACACACACACACCCCACACACACACCACACACACAACACACACACACCATTCACTCACTTGTCAATACACCTGCTCTAAAGCAATATTCAAACTTTATTCACATGCATGTTGTTCCAAACCTGTATGATATTGTTAAATGTTGCAAATACAGTTTTCCATACTGTGAAAATATACAGTATCGTAACAGTTTATATAGTGCATATGACTCAGGCACTACATACCAAGTCATATGACAGCCGAAATATACCAAAACGTATTATTTTGTGTTTGGCATTAGAATTAACCGTGTTCTGTTGTTTTATTAACATTTAATAGACAGGGTCAAATTTCACAAAATCAGGCATTTTGTGATTATTTATATTGTACAACATTTCTAGGGGTATTAAGGGGTGCTGAGTCCAAATCTGCTGTATATGAAACGCAAAAATGTACCAAAATGCCTCAAAATTGAGAAATTCAAAATGGCCGAACAGGCTGAAATCTGTTTTTCAGTATATCTTTTTGATTAAACAAGGTACAAACAAGAAATTAATGTGTTTTGTAAGTTTTCCTACATGGGCAATTCAATGCCATATTCAGATTTGAGATGTAATGTGAAGAAACTGCTTAGATATTGCAAAAATAGTTGTTTTTAACTATGAACTATTATTAACTAATTAATAATTAAGTTATTATTATTATTAATAATATTATTAATACTATTATTGTTGATATTATCAGGCTACATTTACTTACTTTTTATTTTGTTTTGAGGTCAAATACAAAAAGTTACAAACTTTAATTAAATGTTCACAGGTTTTCACACATGGGTAATTTAACATCCTGTCCTGATTTAGATCAAGTGTCAATAATCAGCTTGAAAATCACACACAAGTATAGAGAAAAATGTGAAATGGGGTCATTAGTGATAAAGAGGTCAATCAAATAAGATCCAAAAGCAGGAATATCCATGAGGGCCGGATCTACCATATGGGCAATATGGGCACGTGCCCAGGGGCCCTTGCGCAGAGAGATAGTGAGACTCCGTGATCGGAGGTTTTTTTTTTTTTTTCGCCATGCTAAAAATAGTATACACAAGGCTTGGCCTCGATCTTGATAATTATCCAATCAGAATTTTTTTAAAGTGTATATTAGGCTACATTATATGATCTCTTATTCATGCAAATGCTTGTGACACGCAGTCACGCACACACAGACAGAAAGACGCGCGCGGCGCTAGTATCGTGCGCACAGACAACACGCCAGAATACAGTTATCTTTCGTGCTTGAACTTACAATCAGGGGGAGAGTTAGGACGATTCTAAAGGCCCACACACTTTTGGGGCCCCCAGAGATCGATTTTATTAATGGAATGGGTGGGGTAGGGGGCCCAACCTCATATTCTTTCATAGGGCCCAACATTTCTAGCCGCGCCCCTGCTTACAATAACACACACAATTATGCCAAAATGTCCGTTTTGTCGAGTATCTTCATAACATTAGAGCTGTCTTATGATGAACGTGAAGAGCTGTGAGATAATGAGGCGCGTGTGAGATCCGCGTCTCCGTCAGCTGGTCTTAAAGAGACAGCAGCCAATAAAGCTTTCTGTCAGTAAAGTTAATCAAAGAACAAAAAGAACAGAGGAAATGACTCACTGCTGTTGACTAAAGGTTTTTTTTGTGTTGCTATAAGGATTAGTCTATTTTTAATGTATAATGTATGCAGTGCAGTTTGATAACTTTATTCAATTTCGGTATACTACTGTAGGTCTACCTGTTAGGCACAGGTAAATATGACATTTATTTTTAACTCTTCTATTATTGAGACAAATAACATATTTAATTTTTTAATCATTTTAATTTGAAAACAGTGCATTTAGTTGTTGTTTCTAGTTTGAGTTGAGAAATAGGCTACAAATTTCAGCATTATCACTAATCTATGTGTGCATTTTACTTGAGAAATAAGCAAGTTAACTCATGATACCATTTGTTTACTATATCGCAATCGCAATATTGACCTCAATAATCACAATATGACATTTTCCCCAAATCATGCAGCCCTACTTTTCAGAAAGATTTATCTTGTATCATTGTCTTCTGAACTAGTCATTCAGCTTTTGATCATTAGTGATTGGCATGTTAAATCCCACACCTGGTGGGCCACCTGTGTGTGTGTGTGTGTGTGTTCCTTTGGAGGGTGTGGTTTTCAGGTAGGGGAGGGGGCCCATGAGCTTCGGTGCCCAGGGGCCCCTGGGGGTACACAAACCTGCAGCTGCAGCGTTGGCTGAGGTTTGGCTTGGTACATGAAGTGAACTCAGCAGATTTGGATTCAGCACCACTTAATAACCCTAGACATGTTGTATAAATGGTTTTGAAGGAGTCTCTTCTGCTCACCAAGGCTTCATTTTATTTTGGCACAAATACAGTAAAAATGCTGAAATATTATTAGAATTTAAAACATCGTTTTTTTTTTTATGTGAATATGTAGTACAATATAATTCATTCCTGTGATCAAAGCTGCATTTTCAGCATCATTACTCCAGTCTTCAGTGTCACATGATCCTTCAGAAATCACTATAATATGATGATTTGATGCTCAAAAAAATATTTATGATTATCAATGTTGAAAACAGTTAATATGTTTGTGGAAACCATGATACATTCTGTATTCTGGGATTCTTTGATGAATTAAAAGTTCAAAAGAACAGCATTTATTTGAAATATAAACCTTTTGTAACATTATAAATGTCTTTACTGTCACTTTTGATTAATTTTATGTGTCCTTGCTGAATAAAAGTAGCCTATAACATTTTTCTTAAAAAAAACATGTGCTTTCAGTAAAATACAAGCTTCAAGTTTCTGCATTTAAACTTTAGAACACTGAGCATGAAGAGACGAACTAATTTTCTGTAGTATTATTTGTTTTGTCCTTTAGGTGGTATGAAAAGGACAAATGTGCTGAATATGAAACTAACATTGTGGTTTATGAGGAGTTCCACATGGATCTCTTGATCCGTGCCAGAAGAAAAGGCGTCAATAATCAAATGCCCAGTGTGTCAAAACCCGCAGGCCACGTTCATCTGGTATAAGGTGTGTTGAGTTTGATGTTTGTGGGACATTTTTTGAGCTAAAGGGAGGATGTGATGCTGATCTCATCATTTGTAACCAGGGAAACCAAGTTGTTGTTTGTAAAAACATTAGATTTTGACTGTAAAACTAATTAAAATATAAACTAATGTTTTAAAAATGTGTTATTTGCCAAGTGACCATGGTATAAGCGGGTTAATGCCCTTCGAGGTGTCCATTGTCAGGTATATATGGACTTCGGCATAGGCAAGGACTTTCGCTGCGCGTCGGACGGTTCACGCCTCGCCGTCGTCCATTAATACCTGACAATGGACCCCTCGTCAGGCATTAACTCTTACTTAATGGACACCCTGCAGCCAATCAGAATCGAGTATATATAGTAATAAATGATAACACTGAATGAAATTAGACGATAATTGAAAAAAAAAAAAAAACAATACTACAATAATACAAATTTTCACTATAGGCTGTTTTCATCTGTTCATACTTCACATACTTGTTCCCCGAGGTCCACTTATAATATTGGTAAGATTTGTACATGAAAAACAGTAATAATTTAGAAACAAATCTGCTGTTTTTGAAAGCTCAGTTTAAAGGGGCGTGTCTCCTTTCATCATAAACACCCACTCTTCTGATTGGATGACATCTTTGCATATGAACAGAGTTACACATGTGCAACTTTTGAAATTATAATTACAGTTTCTGCAATTTAACTGATCGTGGAAAGTGGATTACACTTGTTTACATCTATTCTACTCCATCAAAGTTTCTTTTTAACAGTGTGTTCATGAATGCCATGGCCTATTATTGGCCCAATCCTTTCTCTTTGGCAGAATTTCTCTCTTATTCCAAACCAAGAGTTTAGAAAGGTTTTACGTATACGTAACTCTTCGAAAGAAAGCGAGGGTATTTACACCTGTGTTTGCACCTGGGAGCACAATGGGTTAAAACACATCACCTCTGGTTCTCGCAGACTGATCATCATAGGTAGGCTATATATTCCTCATTTGGTCCTGTCTTCTGAGCTAGAAGTTCGTTTCTAACACACTAATTCTTGTTTATAGATCCGTCCCCCAGTAATCCTCCACAGTTTCAACTTCCCGTCAATAACTCCATCGTCATCACTGATGTGGGTGAGCAATGGGTTCAAATCTCTTACCATCATAAATCACACTATTAAAAAATCCTTCAACCTTTAGCATGAATGCTTCTCACATGTTAAAAAAAGATTTCATTAATTAGTTAAGATGAACTAACAATGATTAAATGATAAAAATGATTTGTTGAATTTAATATTTTTTTATGGTAAGTGGTTGCACACAATTGATTTAAGCTACATTTAAACAAATGTATTAAGTTGAACTAAAATTTGATAAGTTCAACTTAATACATTTGTTTAAATGTAGCTAAAATCAATTGTGTGTAACCACTTACCATAATTTTTTTTATTAAATGCAACAATCATTTTATTCAGTGAATGAACAATACTTATATAGCATTTATTAATCTTGGTTGATGTTCATTTCAACATTTACTAATGCACTAATGCATTAACATGAACAAAGAATGAACATGTATTTTAATTAAATAACATTGACAAAGATTATTAAATGTTGTAAACAATATATTGCACACTGTTAGTTTTTGTTAGTTAATAAATTAATTAATGAGACCTTATTGCAAAGTGATACCAAAAAGGTAATCGTGGCTATGATTTTTTAAAAACTTTTTATTAACCTAGTTTTTTCTCAAAATGTGAATATTTTAAAAAGTATTTCAAATATTTAGATATAAAACCCTCAGAGGTTTTCATTCTACTCTTGTTTCTTATTTATTTTGAATTTCCTTTTATCTTTATATTTTTAGTTTTCATGATAATTTTACTTTAATAAAATGACAAAAGCACATATAGTCCAGTCATTTATTGAAAAAAGGTTGAACAAATTGCAACAGAAGCAAACTCAACTGATTTTGTATCCTCAATATGTCCTTAATAAGGAAAAAAAAGAATAATCCCATTAGGGGGAAAGTTTCCAAAAAGACCCAAATATATCCCATTCATACGCCTATTCATTCTTTGTCTTATGGGGGCATTTTTTTAACATAAAAATGTTATCCTTTAGATATCACCATGAAAATGACTGAGTTGATTACTTACAGCAAGACAAACAATAAATGTATTGCAAGTTTTTTTTAAATGTTTTGTTAACATGGACAAACGGTGCATAATCTTATCACGTATGTGCTAATTTGCATAAATACCACAACAGGTCTAAACATTGGGTCTAGCCCGGTGAAAATGTCTTGTTGAAACTTGTTGACATCTTACAGTATGTATTAATGTTCATGGGGAGCCTAATGGGTTCCATTCAGACCTTAACATTAAGTATTTTACTGTTATATGTCAACAAGATTCAACAAGACATTTTCATTTACATTTCTAAATTTGATTTAGTTAAAGATTTTCCAACTGATATTTATATTTTATTTTATATCAGCTTTATTTCAATTAACACAAATGTTCTTTAATATGTTTAGTTTGCTATAATAATCCTTGTAGGGTAGTTGAGAATCTGATTACTTAAAATATATATTTTTTATTATTCATTAATTTATTATATATTATTTATTATTTCATGACCCTAATTGGCATGTTATTCCCCTAACTGAGACGAGTTGATACATATCTCTCTCGTCTCAGTGCGTGCACTATATCTCTCTGTCTTGCGGCGAAACTTTGTTTACACTTAGCTTGCCCAGTTCATTCAATACAGGCCAAGCAGAGAAGCAACCAAACACCTCCATGTTTTCCCTATTTAAATACAGTTACTCCAGTAGTGTAACTCGACCTAAAACGGTGACACAAAATAAAACGTTGTGCTTTTCTAAGCGTGTAAAATGGATAACTATATTGTATGGCAAAATACCATAGCAAGTGGAGAGAGGAGTGATGATTACTGCGCTGAGTCGAAGCACTTGCTATGGTATTCCGCCATACAATATAGTACAAAGTGCTAACAAAGTTTCACCGTCACTGCTTCATCTGTCAACAAAGGTTTCTTTCTGAACTCTCCATTAAACCTCGTTTCCGAAGCAATCCACAGTCAAATGCTCCGAACAAACATATAATCCTATGGCGTAATCCCAGACGCCATTCAAATTTCTAATGCTGGGATCCTTCTGAAGTCTGTAAGAGTATGCAATATCAAAACCAGCCGTTTCTGGAGCTTGATTAAATAAATGCTTTGTTTATAATGACGAGGATGTTTTAAAGGTCCCCTGACATGAAATTTTCACTTTCTGAGGTTTTTTAACATTAATATTAGTTCCCCTAGCCTGTATTTGGTCCCCTCGTGTCTAGAAATTTCAGTCGGTGTAAACCGAGTTTTGGCTATTGTCACAAGTGACAAAGGAAGCGGAACCAATGTCCGCGGAAATTGTGTTCCCCCCGGAACAATAACAGTGGAACACCAAGCCGGTTCCGCTTGTTGTTGGTTCCCATGACAGCGGCAGCTGATGAAACAAACGGTATCAGGTGCGGGCGATTTGTGTGAGGATCAGCGATAGGACTCTGGGGCTGGATGAAACAGTTAAAATGAAGAGGAAGAAGGAATTGAGGGTGGTACTCCCCCGTGAGAGATCGTTCCTTTAGTGTGGTACTCCCCCGGGAGAAATCGTTTCTTTGGCAGTGGCTGAATTCGCTGGGATCTTGAAAAGGGCTGTGAGGATTTGTCTGGCTTAAGGGTGCAACGGTGATTTGTGTGAATACATGCTGGAAACGTGAACTGGATGGAAAGTGGGAGAAGCGTGGAGATACAGTCAAGACTGGAGAACGCCATCATTCCTGAGGGGAAGTTAAGTAATAAGACATTGAATCTGTGTGAATGCATGCCTTGCACTGAGTTGAATAAGGAATTGTGAAGTGTATTGATCACGAGTATAACTGTCACTGAAGAGTGTGAACTGAGTCATCATTGAAATCCTGATATCTTCATCTGAGAGTGAGAGAGTATTGAAGACGCTGTTGTCATGCTGTGAGAAGTCATCTGCATCTCTTCACCTTCTGAGTTGAATGGGGAATTGTGAAGTGGATCGATCACGAGTGTAACTCACTTATGAGTGTGAACTGAGTCATCATTGAAATCCTGATATCTTCGCCTGAGAGTGAGAAAGTATTAAATATGCTGTTTCCCATGCTGTGAGAAGTCATCTGCATCTCTTCATCTCCTGAGAGCTGAGTCAACATAACAGTGGAAGGAGTATCTATTGGGTGAGTGCTGGCCTTATTGCACTGAGAGTGAGAGTGGATATGCAGTGCCCGAATTGAAGTGTCACACAGTATTGGACTTGATGTGAAGTTGCAGTGTGTGGGTGTATATTTAACTGCCGGTATCCCCCAATTCATATTTTCGCCCAGAGTTTGCTGAACAAAGCCTCAGTGTTGTATGTTCATGTCCCATTCAGGCTACAGGCCATCGCTCCGAGACCAAGAGAAGTGTGTTTGCCCCATAATAACTTGTCATGTCTATTTAAATAGAAGATTCTTCTGCCACTGCCTTCTGGTGTGTTGCCTGTCTGAAAGAAGGACCCACTCCTAGCCTCAGCACTGTCTGCTCAGAGCCACACAGTCCAGCCGTAAGCCCGATTCTCCATTCTGCAGAGAAGTGTGCCTGCACCTGTATAAATTGCTTTGTCTGTTCAGCTGGATGATTCTTCTGCTGTTGTCGTCGGGTGTGCTGCCAGTCTGAAAGAAGGACCCACCCTGGCCTCAGCGCTGCCCGCTCAGAGCCACACAGTCCAGCCGTAAGCCTGATTCTTCATTCTGCAGAGAAGTGTGCCTGCACCTGTATAAATTGCTTTGTCTGTTCAGCTAGATGATTATTCTGCTGTTGTCGTCTGGTGTGCTGCCAGTCTGAAAGAAGGACCCACCCTAGCTTCAGCGCTGCCCGCTCAGAGCCCCGCAGTCCAGCTCGGCCCGCCCTGGCCACATTGTGTCAGCACAGCCATCCGCTCCAGCCATAAAATCCCCGGCCCATGGTAATGAGAAGTGAGCTTGAAAAGTTGTCTCCGTCTGTGAAATAGAGGATACCTCTGTTGACGATTGGACCCCGCGGAAGGAGAAAGATACACGAGGGGCCCCGTACCTGCTGGTGAGCGACGACACGGGAGTGTGCCCTGCCCTGCAGAGATATACGTACCCGGCTACCCATCTGACTGGCGGAGAGTTCCCTCCTGGCCCACGGCGCCCGTGCTGAATACATCTGGAACGAGTAACGGCCTAGGAACAGACCAACTCACCTGTCTGGTGGAGGAGCCCCCTCCTAGTCCTCAGTCCTGGTCCAGGCTCGTCTGGACCCCTGTCTGCCTGCCCAAGAAGACCTACTTACCGATATACTTACCCGCTCGCTGGAACGGCGGTCGAATCCCTCCTTCTCTGCGGCTGCCAGTAGCCCGGGTCCTCGCAGAGAATCCCTCGGTCTCTCCCACTCTGGAAAGAGAGACGAAGCCCGCATTAAGACTTTTAAAACCTGTTTTTATTCAATAAAGATTGTTACTTTTTAAATTCCACTTGTCTGTCTGGTCTCTGGTACGCTCCTCGAGGTGGTCCTGGGTTTTGGGGGTGGGTGCGGTCTGGTTTGGCCCCCCCGACCTGTGACACTATCTTTCTCTGCCTGTGAGAAAATTAGATCTCAGACGGGCTGATCTTGAATCCCCCCTATATGACGTCATATGGGGGAAAGTTACCTCCCCCTTCTCTGCTTTACCCGCACACCCAGAGAATTTGACCCGCCCATGAGAAAACGAGCTAGGAAGTAAGAACGCGCGGCGCGCGCGATTGTAGTTTATCCTCGAGAGATATCATGGCGTGTGACCGATCGAAGCACAAAAAAGTGGAATAGAGAGATATAATGGCTTGCAAACGAGCGAATCATGGCAGTTGATCAGTGTTCGGATGTACAAATGAACACAAAAGTATTTTTTAGTTCCTTCATCCGAGCCTCTGAAGAAACAATGGGTTAATTTTATTTTCTCTGGAAATGCGCCGACACAACTTCCCAAAGTTTTGGATGGTCCAGTTTACAAACCCTTGGGAACGGATTGGAAAACCTGAGTACTACCGTAAGTAAATTCGCCATGGTCCATTTAAAAAAAAGAATACAATAGCCATTCAAGAATACAATATTATTCATTAAATAATGTAATGAAATATATGAAAAGAAAACACATTAGGCATATATATACACTCACCGGCCACTTTATTAGGTACCCCATGCTAGTAACGGGTTGGACCCCCTTTTGCCTTCAGAACTGCCTCAATTCTTCGTGGCATAGATTCAACAAGGTGCTGGAAGCATTCCTCAGGGAGTTTGGTCCATATTGACATGATGGCATCACACAGTTGCCGCAGATTTGTCGGCTGCACATCCATGATGCGAATCTCCCGTTCCACCACATCCCAAAGATGCTCTATTGGATTGAGATCTGGTGACTGTGGAGGCCATTTGAGTACAGCGAACTCATTGTCATGTTCAAGAAACCAGTCTGAGATGATTCCAGCTTTATGACATGGCGCATTATCCTGCTGAAAGTAGCCATCAGAAGTTGGGTACATTGTGGTCATAAAGGGCTGGACATGGTCAGCAACAATACTCAGGTAGGCTGTGGCGTTGCAACGATGCTCAATTGGTACCAAGGGGCCAAAGAGTGCCAAGAAAATATTCCCCACACCATGACACCACCACCACCAGCCTGAACCGTTGATACAAGGCAGGATGAATCCATGCTTTCATGTTGTAGACGCCAAATTCTGACCCTGCCATCCGAATGTCGCAGCAGAAATGGAGACTCATCAGACCAGGCAACGTTTTTCCAATCTTCTATTGTCCAATTTCGATGAGCTTGTGCAAATTGTAGCCTCAGTTTCCTGTTCTTAGCTGAAAGGAGTGGCACCCGGTGTGGTCTTCTGCTGCTGTAGCCCATCTGCCTCAAAGTTCGACGTACTGTGCGTTCAGAGATGCTCTTCTGCCCACCTTGGTTGTAACGGGTGGTTATTTGAGTCACTGTTGCCCTTCTATCAGCTCGAACCAGTCTGGCCATTCTCCTCTGACCTCTGGCATCAACAAGGCATTTCCGCCCACAGAACTGCCGCTCACTGGATGTTTTTTCTTTTTCGGACCATTCTCTGTAAACCCTAGAGATGGTTGTGCGTGAAAATCCCAGTAGATTATCAGTTTCTGAAATACTCAGACCAGCCCTTCTGGCACCAACAATCATGCCACGTTCAAAGTCACTCAAATCACCTTTCTTCCCCATACTGATGCTCGGTTTGAACTGCAGGAGATTGTCTTGACCATGTCTACATGCCTAAATGCACTAGGTTGCCGCCATGTGATTGGCTGCTTAGAAATTAAGTGTTAACGAGCAGTTGGACAGATGTACCTAATAAAGTGGCCGGTGAGTGTATATATATATATATATATATATATATATATATATATATATATATATATATATATATATATATATATATACAGGGTGGGAATTATACCGCGGCCACGCGGCCATATGCCTAGCCTGGCTCCGCCCTCCTACGCACTTCCGCTCAATTTCATTTTCCTTCAGTACTACGTCTGGGACTGTGCTGTAGACTTCAGTTTCCAGAAATCAATTTTTTGTAGGACCAATCAGCGAACAGAGGGAGTGGCTGAGAACGATGACGTTGATGTCGACTCGTGCGTTATTTTGAGTTGTAGTTCAAAATAAGAAAGATGCGAGCGAAGCCATTCGGTCCGTTGTGGCAACGCTGCCGAATATCAAGAAGTTAAAGTCGGAGCAAGAACAATCTTTGCTTAGTTTTGTGTTTATGGCCATCCTCTCACGGGGTTCGGGAAAAGACATATGTCACGACCAAACGTTAGCGATTGGTTATGGCAGATAGAGTGACTCTGGGCAGATCCAATAGTTTTAGACTTCAATAGAGTTCCCGCCTACAAGGAAGTAAACGATTGTCAATGGAGCGGTGCCAGACTCTATGTACAAATGAAATGTACGAGAGTCTGGTAGAACCAGGCTACTATATGCCGCCGTTGCCCTACACTTTGGCCTTCATGCCCCGTGAAAAAAAAATCATTGTACAGCCACAGTGGCCTGTGTGCCCTGGCCCTGTCCAAGCGCCAGTGCGGCATAGTGGGCTACCCAAGTAGTCTCTGAACTTCAATTAGTTCGTGGATTCGCGCAGGTGTAGTTTCATAACTGTTGCCAGCGCGTCGGCGCACTTTATTTCCCCCATCGCGTTCCCATTCATAAAAAACTCCTGTGCTGTTGTCATGACAGCGATTCACAAAACAACGACACTCGCGGCTTTTAGCTCAAAAGTGTGCAGATTTGGAGAAATATTTATATATTACATATATTACAGATTTCTATTAACAGGAATAATATTTTATTGAATTGAATATAATGTACTATATGAAGCCATACTATAGTATGTGAGATAGAAATTTAAGCCATTAAATTCAAGTTCACGAAAACTTTTTCCTCCGCTGCGGCTGTCAGTCATTCTCCATTTAGCATCAACAGCGCGTCGCGTTCGGTCACAACACAGTCAACGATGAAACTCTCTCCAAGATGATTCAATGTTAATATTATTATACTTGATCTGTAGATAAAGCTCGGTTTCCGATAAAATGGCTATCTTGCTGGACTGTTCCTTTCTATCGTGTGTCTGTTAGATCACAACACTGGAGCACTATAATTGTTCTTCACGCGCACAGTAACTGAAATTTAAAACTGTTAAAAGAAAAGGCTCAATAAACTATTGCATGGATAGATACTGTATAATAGGGTGACCAAACGTCCTGTTTTCCCAGGACATGTCCTGTTTTCACGTCCTGTCCTGGCCGTCCTGTCTGTTTTTTAAAAAGTGATGAAAATGTCCTGGTTTTCATTATATTTCATTGGTCCATTAAGCGTGAACTTTAAATACACGCTTGCCTTTGCACACAAAACATATGACTTTGGCTTCACCCCTTGTTATAATCAGCGCGTTCCTCAATCCGCAGCGTCAAGCACAGAGCACGTCAGACTCATCAGAATACAGAGGCCTGTGTGTGTGTGTGTGTGTGTGTGTGTGTGTGGTGTGTATGTGTGTGTGTGTGTGTTCATCGCAGCCTCATTGGTCTGTCACTACTTGTCAATGTCAGAATATTTGAAATGACCAATCAAAGTAGGCGGACTTTACACGTTCACAGAATTTTAGCAGCGTGACGCTTCAGACGCTTCAGTTATGGTCAAGTGCGAGGTAAGATGTAAGTAGCTAACAACGTAAAAAAAAGAAAAAAAAAAAGCCCAAATGTTAATTCACAGACGATTAACAGAGAAAATTCCTGTGTTTTCGTTTCGGTCAGGATCTGTGTAAAGCAGAATGCATGAACTGCAAAGTTGGCACGTGTCAGTGTTAAGGTGCTAGCGACCTAGAAGCCCACATAAAGGACGTATAGGCTAAGAGAACATCAGGAGGATTCAAATTATTTTATTTTTTTACTGAAATAGTGTAGTAGATTTTTTATTTTATTTTAGTAGTAGATTTGTAACCTATGGCTGATTTTTTTTCAGGGCCATGAAAATAAATAGTGTCATGTAAAAGGTGTTAAAAGCTAAACTTTTTTTTAAATAGTATTCTATTGTTGCGGGCCATACATTGAATGGAAAGGATGTATGGGCTCGCAAAATTTGAAAATCGGTGGTAGCCCTTCGGGCAGGCACTCTTCAGATTTTGGTAGCCCGAAATGAATTTTACTAGCCCAAATAAAAATACAATTTTTAATGTAGAAAATTGGTTAGGAGTCAAACATCAATCAAACACTTTTTCAAAACACAAATATCAACAATTGGAAATAAAATAATCAAATTAGAATCATCAATACAAATATGCATCATATTCTAACTGAACTGAAATTTGTGTGACCAGTGTGGATCATGAATCAGTGTGTGGCTCAGCCCCCAATGAGGGTATGACTAAAAAAGTTAACAGAACTAAACTAAAAGTTAGTTTTGGGTCTAATGCTCACTATTAACTAGTTTCATTAACATGCAGATGGCTGGGTTTTATAATTACTGAGGTCCCGGATGTAAGGTAGCTAGTTAGGGGGGTTCGAGAATTTTTTTATTTCTCTGATCTACATATCCCAAAAAATTGGATAACAATAACTTTAAAAACATGTAATGCAGCTGATTATTTTCCTTATGTCAGTGAAGAAAGTAAACATAGGATCAACTGATAGGTTGATTTATGAATCATTTTCTCAGAAGCGTTCATTTACTGAAAGCTACTAGGAAAGCTAGGTAGCCTAACTTTGTTTATTAAATTCATTCACAATATATACACATTCATTATTGATCTTATTCCTAACACAGGGCCGTAGACAGCGCTTTATAATCAAAGAGGTCCTAAATTTAAAGGGTTAGTTCACCCAAAAATGAAAATTCTATCATTGTTTACTTACCCTCAAGTTGTTCCAAACCTCTATGTGTTTATTTGTTCTGCTGAACACAAAGGAAGATATTTGGAAGAAAACAGATCTCATTCCCCATTGACTACCATAGTAGGTATTTTTTCCTACTATGGTAGTCAATGGGGAATGAGATCTGTTTTCTTCCAAATATCTTCCTTTGTGTTCAGCAGAACAAATAAACACATAGAGGTTTGGAACAACTTGAGGGTAAGTAAACAATGATGGAATTTTCATTTTTGGGTGAACTAACCCTTTAAGGTTGTCGGGGTTCAATTTTTTTATTTCTCTGATATGTGCATTTCAAGACATTTGAAGGCCAAAAAAGGATAAGAAATAGCTTTAAAACCATGTCAGTGGCAGTGGATTGTCAATACCTGCTCTCTCATCTCCATCACTCTTTCTTTTTCTCTCAGTCTCCTCATTTTGCCCTGTCTCTTCCCCTCCGAAAATGAACTTTTTAAATTTACTGTAGGCTACAAATTGTATTATATTAATTCTCAACATGTACATTCATTAATCTTGTGCCCAACATGATGCAAACGGCTTTGTTAATGTTTCTTGTCACCTCAAAATGACAGTAAACTAATTATTAGGCTACATTACATGAATCACGTTATATAAGCCTATATATTTTTGTCATTCGTTTAACATTTATGACCTAAAAAAAACTGTCAAATATTGTAACATGACATCATGACTTTTGCGTAAACATACGCCACTTTCAAGTCAAGTGGCGAGTTATTTATACTAGTGATGGGATTTATGGCTCTTTGAGGGGATCCGGATCTTGGCGATCCGTTCCTTTCAAAGAGCCGTTCAAAAGAACGGCTCTTTTGGCTCTTTTTAAATATTTAGTCAGTTTTAAGAAGCCAGCTTGGGGGCATCTCACTTTATCCTGGAAATAATCACTGGGAGGAATGATGAGGTGAGATTTGTAGTCAAATAATTAAAACTCAGATATCACACACCAATATCTGAGTTTGAATTATTCTGAAATATTATTACCTCATTTGTCATGTGTGGACTATATTCCATAGGGTTGCACAACATCCCTCTGCTTTAGAAAGTGACATCACTATTTTGGATTTACCTTTAGTAGGCAAAGTGTGTGTATGTGTAAAGCTATGTTGACTTATGTTATTCATACAATACCACAAGAACATTTTGAAAAAATATATATATTTAAAGTTGTAAATATATACTGTAGATACAATAACAATAACATGAACACAAAATGCAATGTAAATAAATACAAAGCAGTTCCGAGAGGCACTCGCACGTGCGTGTTTTTTTTTTTTTTTTTTTTTTTTTTTTTTTTACTGGAGTAGCCTAACCATGTGACGGCGCGTTTGCCGCGAATGTCTTCCGCGCAAGTTGAAAAATTTGAACTTGAGCGAATGTTCAAGCGTCTAACTAGACGCGATAGACGCGTATTTGATGCTCTATTCGCGTTCGATGTGAACACACCATTAGGCAGTAGCACCCCTGCGCTGGGTGCGCCCCTTCCCCTATTACTGAGGAGCTAATATGTGTGAAACACGCATAGGAAAAAAAGAACGACAGAAAGAACGGCTCCCCTCCAGCCGCGACTCGGCTCCCATCGTTCATGTTTATGAGCCGTTCAAAAGAATCGATTCGTTCGCGAACGTCACAACTCTAATTTATACGCATTTTGAGCTATCCGCGTGTATGCGTGTATGTCGACGCCGTTATGTCCGAGTGATTCCGCGTGTATGTAACGTTACACAGTCTACACGCCGTTAAATGTCCGAGCGAAACGAAGCAAAATGTAGATCTACATCTGGGGAGCGATATTTTCCTTACTAGGATGGTAGGGAAAGACTCATAAATGGTATTAACCAGTGACGGGTAGGTTTAGGGACGGGGTTGGGGTAGGTCATATATTTATATATACAGTAATGTAACGTGAAGTCAACGGCGTTCATAAACACGCTGAAAAGCGATTATGCGTGTTGATAGCACGCCAAAAATGGAAATACGAATTGGCGTGTCATACATACGCCATTTCATGAGATCAGTCTGAATATGTTTAGTTTAGCAACTTCTTACCTCGCACTTGACTTGACCAAAAACTTAAGCGTCGAGTCGCACTGTTAAAATTCGCGCTCAGCAGCGTCTGTGAACATAAAGCCCGCCTACTATGATTTGATTGGTCATCTCAAATATTCTGACATTGATGAGCAGTGACAGACCAATGAGGCTAAGATGAACACACACCACACACACACACACACACACACAGAGTCCTCTTTTTCTGACGTGCTCTCTGCTCGCGCGCCGCTGTAGATTGAAAATGAACGCGCTGAATCTGATTACAAGACTAAAGCGAACGCGAATTTGTGTAGCTTACACTTAATCACACATTTTTAGGGGGCCGCGAGGCAGATGTTTAGGGGAATTTGATTACACTATTTCAGATAGCCCGTCGGGCAGGCCGGTTATGCATTTTGGTAGCCCGACTTGAAAACACAAGAGCCCCGGGACGTCGGGCAGGCGATTTTGCGAGCCCTAAAGTACAATAACATAGTTGCAAGGTTGTGAATGCATTTGTCAAGTATTTTTTTGATGCGTTCTCCCCCAAACCACGCCCCCACCCCTTAACCACGCCTCCTCAAAAATCACACCACGCCCATCAACCACGCCCCCCGTCCTGTTTTCTGAAAACTAAAATATGGTCACCCTACTGTATAATACATTATGCATCGATATGTCTTTCCTTTGTGGTTTAAGCTTTTCAATGCGGACTCGACGCGCTGTGACTCTGTGTTGTTTCAAGCGCATCATTCTGCGCTCGAGATGCGCATAAGCGCTTTGTGCCGCACTGTATTGGAGCCTTTCATAATCATATAATACTTTTGCGCAAAAAAAGATTCTTAATAGCCTTTTTTGCTCTGTCGTCCTATCTATCATATATTGCTGCCTCATGATATACATTTAAAAAATGTCTTAATTTTATAGTAGCCTAGACTATATATAAAATAATTGATCTTTCTGATTTTTATCTTGTTTTTCATTAATGTATTTTACAATAATACAAAGAGCAAAGTGTAACGTTTTACCAGATTTAGTGCTACACTTATTGTCTCTTATTTGTTCCCCAGTAAATAATGTTTTTTCACTAAATGTTCAGATTTGATAAAATTATTGTACACTTGTGATTTTTCTAGACTAAATTTTGCTGCTGAGTTATCCACTAATCTAGTTTATAATAGAATTTTTGTCATAGGTTATGATCATATTTTTTTATTTGTTGTTTTTCTTTATAATGAAGTTATCTGTATTAAGTAGCCTATTGTGTTTAACACACAAAAGAGTGATTATCAGTTCAACACAGTTATAGAAATTCTATTTGATTTTTTTTTTTTTAACTGCGCTGTTATGCAAAAAAATGCATCTAAAAATGCATCAGATTGATGCTTTAAAATATGGAATATATAAAATTTTCTTACGGGGGAGCATGCCCCCCGGACCCCCTTGAGGGGTAATATCCTTCTCACCTTTTTTTTTATTTAAAAAAGTCATAATCCATGTCTTATTCCAAATTAGGATGTTATGGTATCAATCTGAATGGGAAAACCATTGAATTGTACTCAATGGCCTTTGTGCCCTGTCATATGGCGTTGGTGCCCCTAAAAAAAAAGAAAAGGTGTAGGCCAAATGGCCTTGCCCTTAAAATTATATAATTCCCACCCTGTATATATGTATGCCTAATGTGTTTTCTTTTCATATATTTCATTACATTATTTACGTAAATTAATGCCCAATAATTTAACAGTTTAAAGTGTAATCCGGCAATTCAGTCAGCTACGCAGCCTCTGAATTGGGACGCAGTAAACCATGCATGGCCATGGTTTTGGCTAAGCCGAAAATACATGAGTCAAACATCCTCCCCATGTCCTCCAGTAAAATATAAAACATAAAAATGACAATAGCCAATTCTGGATCCATAGCTTTTTACTCAATTTCAATTATAACAAATGAATGATCAGGAGGGCAGCTGTATTCTCTCACTGTTGCTTGGCGCCAGGAGCGGTAATCGGGAACACCTGGATGCGCAATTAGGAAATCCTACGAAGGCTACAAGGTGCGTCCTTCGAAGGACGAATAGGCTGCATCCTTCGAAGTCCGCGGCCTTCGGAGGATGCAGCCTTCACATTGGGACACAGCTAATGTCTCGTTCCTTGCCTTTCATGGAACCGAGGTTACGAAAGTAACCGGAGACGTTTTTATTGTAGACCGTCCTCCCCGTACACACCCTCCCCCTCTTATATGTCTTCCCGTCTCATTCACACTCACTGTCTCTGATATGAGCATGGATGAGGAAACGCGGAAGCCGATCCTCGGGCAAAAAATCGCTATGAGCGCTGTTATAAGTAGTCGATGTCTGCCTGACTCTCGCACCTCCCACCAGCGCCTCTCGCTCGATCCCTGGATTAAAGACAACAAAATCAAGAAGAAAGTGTGCTGCTTCTATGTGGAGGATTCCAGGTATGAGGAGCGCGTGTGTGTGTAACCCTATAAACCTACTGTGTCATTTTGATATGCAATTTTTTAAGGATCAACATGATGAAAACTTTACTACAAAAAATGTTTTGCACTCAATACTTTATACAAATTACTAATACGTAATACTCAATACACACTTTATACTTTCAAACAAGTAAAAGGCCTATTGGTATCATCAGATGGGTTTCACATGTTTTACTGATTTTTATAAAAGTAAGAATAACTTGCATATTGTTAGTCATTTTTCAAGATGAACACTTACCGGACAGAAGCAATTTAGGTTTATTCGATTATCCATATCATGTTCAAATGTGAGTATCAAATATGATCATCAGGCTTTTGAGGAAAGATTATTTGTTCATCTCTCTATCCAACCCGTGCACACTAAATGCGTCTCTTTAGCACGCAATGGGTCTCATTCATGAAACACGATCAGAACGAATTTTTGTGTAAATCGTGTGTAAAGTGGTTCTGGCGTAAATTTTCGGATTCATTAAAATGTTCGTATTTTCCAAATTTGGTACGAAAGAAATCTACACCTGCTCCCAGCCACGCGTAAATAGTGCGTTTAACACCCAAACGTTTTGCTCATTAATAAGGCTGCATTTTAATTTACCTTAATCGGGTACATATTTACACAGCATTTTGAAAAAATATTATATAATTACATACGGTTTTTCTTTTTACTTTTATTACGAGAGCCAGTAATAGCATCTGCAAACGGAACACAAGTCCGTAAGTTTTTTTTTATTATATATATTTTTTTATTAAAGCTGTTTATTCAAAAAAAAAAAAAATTTTTTTACAAGTCCACAAGTCACAAGTGTTGCAGCCAAGCTTCATGTCGAACCATTTTCTTTTCACTTCTGGGACTGTTCGATTAACAGATGAAACTCCATTAACTGCATCTGTAATATGCTGCCAAGCATTTTTACCAAAAGCATTATTACCTAAAAAATCATTTTTTTTAGGACCTGGTACGCCACTATGTACGCTTGAAAATAAAATGTGGCGTTTTGGATGAACTTCTGATAATAAAACGCTTTTGAGTAGACATGTTGAAATCCTTCCTTTGGTGTCATAATATGATGCCCATAAATAGTTGTCAGTCGGTTTTAATGGGCGGGATTTATGGTAATTGAGAGAATGAGCGTGCACGAGCGTCCCATTTATGACTGATTGGAATTCATTAACACACACTGCTGAGACACACACACATTTCACTATCAAATCTGACGTTTACGAAGTATTTGTGAATCAGGAGAAGAATTTTCGGGAATGTATCTTTACGCGCAAATCACTCACACATTTACTCGTATATTTACGAATATTTCATGAATGAGACCCAATGCGTGCAATAGAGACGCATTTTCATGATCTGTCATCACTGAATTACATTGCATATCATGTTTTTAAAACTACAGAGCTTTGATCATAAAGGGTTAGGTATTTAAACACCATCTTAAGATATTATTGGAGATAGCCTATAGAGTGACAACTTATTATCTTATCACTGTTACGCTGATAGTTGTCAGTTTTATTTTTCCAGTGAATTTAGATAAGAAATGTTCCTTAGATAATTTGCGTATGCTTTAATGACATCAAGATGTATAATAATTTCCTTCAATTAAATGAGAGTAAAATTGAGGTTTTGATTGTAGGCCATTCCACTTGATCTCTATCTATATCTGAAAATCACTCTTTAAAATCTCTTATCTATGTCCTTAAATTCAGAAGATCACATATAGAGTATTGGGGTAATTATGGACTCTTATTTAAATTTGAATAAGCATTTTATAACCAGAAAACATATGGAAATTGTGATCCATCTGTGATCTCATAAAAGTTAGACTATTTGCACATTGGTCTCCCTAAGACTGCGTTAGCTTGTCTGCAATTTGTGCAAAATACAGCAGCACAAGAAAACATGATCATATTACTTCCATATTAGCATCTTTACAATGATTTAATGATTTCAAAGTTCTTTATGTTGACAAGGCACTAGCACACTTTTTTGATCTCTACTTGCACTCCTTTTTTTGAGCAATTAGGTCTTCTGATAAACGTCTTTTAATATTTATGACTATTCATCTAATAATAATGACGCATAAAATAATTATGACTGGTGCAATATAAATATATTTGTGAGCTATTATTTTAAAAGTCATTGTGTATATTAAATATGATGAATTATAATTCATGATGTGTTGGTCATATGCAACTTGACAAGGGGTAAACTAAAGATCACGTGCACTCCTGTTCCTTTCTGTGTGTGGTTCTGCAACATTCTGACAATATGTGTGCTGTGCGTGATGGGCTGTAACTCATGTGTGGATAACATGGATTACCATTGACAGGAAGGGGATTTGTAAGTGTGGTTACTCAAAGAACGATCACTGCGATGAGCCCATCAAAGTGGAGGACTATGTCGGGGAGCAGTGGGACAAACACAAGCACGTCAGAGAGGTGCCCACCGATGCTTTTGGAGCCATCAGCTTTGGTGGACCTGGAAAGAAAACCGGGATGGTAAAATGACGACTTCATTCAAACGGACCTCCTTTCTATACACTTTTAAAAAAATAAAGTTTCTGAAAGTGTTTTTTTTTTTCCAGCAATTCCATTGAAGATCCATTACAGTAATCAGCTGTTTTTTTTTTAAATGTGTGAATAACATTTTAATTATCTAAACAACTTTTTAACACTATAAAGTCCAATGGATGTTAAAAGTTATTCATGTAGGTGATTAAGTGTCTATTTAGTGAAACTTAGAGTCACTGAAACGGTTTAAAAACTAGACTGCAAAAAAAAAAAAAATTCATTTCATTTATTATACAGGAAAATTTGAAAGCAACAATTAAGTTACAATAAACGGGCCTGCCTCAGTTTAAAAACTGGTTTACAGCAGGTTCCTGTTCTGTAGCAACATAAAACATGCAACATTTCAACACATCTATACAGGACATTATTGACTAAACAGATACAAACAAAAAGAAGAAAAAACATTCAGTACAAAAGAACAAGTCTAAAAACAATACATGAGCAATCAGTGTATGTAGGTCTGACTATCAAGAAGAAACAGTTTATATGACTTTTTAAAATGGGTGATGGATGACAATGTTCGAATGTGGTAGGGAATGTCATTCCATAGTTTAGTGTAATTATAAAAAAAAAAGATTTCTGACCATAATTGTTTTTATATGGTGGAACTGGAATAAGTGCCTGTGAAACTGATCTAGTGAAGCATAGTGGCCTCATATTATGTGTCGGAAGAAGACCTGTGAGTGTCGGTGAAGGGCTATTTTGGATCTGAAAATAATATGCAATAGCGTGACTGTTTACGTAGTTCTGATAGGTCAGGGCATTTGTGCGTGTGAGTGCACTACAATGATGAGACCACTTAGGAAGATTACTGTGTATCTTAAAGGTGCCCTAGAATGTTTTTTTTTATTATTTTATAATGTTTCCTGGGCTGCCCTTATAATGTTAGTATGTTTTTTAGATCAAAAATAGTCATAATTTAGAAATAAAAGGCATTTTTCCTAGCCTGATTTTAGTCTCTGATTTGAACACTCTGTTTGAAGGGGCGTGTCTGCTGTGAGAACCGGCCACTGCTGTGATTGGCTGACCTGCTTGCATATGAAATATGACATGTGAAACTCTCTCGAATACTTTCACTACAGCTTTTATATACGTTTTAACTATTACAGCTATCAAGATTAACGAATCGTGAGATGTTTTTAAAGTATTTAAATCTATTCCCATCACATAAAATGTTGCTGTGATGAGCATTGAGCAAGCAGATGACAGTCTGTTGATCGCGAGACAACGCAGTTTCTCTCTCTCATGCTTTCACCAATGCAAACGATGACATACAGTAAGAGCTTCGTTGTGCAGTGTAACAGCGTCATTGATTTCATAATGAGTTTGGCAAGAGAGATAAACTCGCGGTGTGTGGATTGTTCTTTGACCGCTTTCTGTAGGCTATAGTTTATTTACTGAGAATAGCCTATTTAATGTTAGTTATGTAGCAGCTATGCTCGTTACTTGGAGTTTGCTATTACTGTACTAGGATCTTGCGCTGGATCTAACACAGTGTAAATTATCTTTAATAAAATCACTACTTACCGGTTGCGGGAATATAGTTGGAATTATTACCCCCTTCTTCAGTTTGAGACGCTGAGAGAAGCTTGATATTGTCCCATGTTCGAAAATAAGTCCGTGGTGAAATGGGCAGAGCAAACTAACAACTTTGAATTAAACTGTTGCGGTATCCGATTATATATAAACATCAATCACGCCTGTTGACATTTCTTTTCTGTGGGAAGGGTATGAAAAGACCTCACATCCCCTGCACAGCCTGGAACATAGCATTTATTTCCATGATCTGCCATTTTCTCTCTGATCCTCGCTTGTTCCGATGGTTCGGCTGTGCAGTGCTTGTCATTGAGGGCTGGGATATGCAAATCTTTGGAGGCGTGATCCCCGACTGTTGCATCACAGTCGGTATTATGTGGAGATTCGCCTGTTTTTCAGGGGTGTTTTTTTAAAAACGAGATTTAAATAAGAAGGAGAAAACAATGGTGTTTGAAACTCACTGTATGTCATGTCCATGTACTGAACTCTTGTTATTTAACTATGCCAACATAAATTCAATTTCACATTCTAGGGCACCTTTAAGAGCTCTGTAATATAGTCGTGCAATTGGTGCAGTAGTGTCTTTAGTGGCAAGAGACCAAATTGGGAGACAGTAGGACATTGTTGAGAACACAATAGCATGTAGGTAGGTTTCAGAAACCGAAAAGGAAAGGTATGATCTAATCTTATTGTAAACTTAGAGTTTCTGATTTAACTTTTTTGTTAATTTCGAAATGTGGTCCCGGTATGTGAGGTGTGAATCAAGTAGCACACCAAGATAGTTGTAGGTCTTTGTAACAACAAGGTCTTGGTTTTCAAAAGTAATAAGGTCAGTAAAAGAAAGACTTTTCCTGGGTGAATGAAAATACATACATTCCGTTTTCTTTACATTAATGGTCAGATGGTTCTTTTCCAGCCAATCATGTAACAGGCGAAGATCAATTGATAATTTAGAGTTTATGACATTAGGGTTTGAATCAGACAGAAAAATCACAGTATCATCAGCGTACAGTAAGCATTTTGAATGTTTACATACTCGAGGAAAATCATTGATGTATAAAAGAAAAAGTAAAGGTCCAAGAATGCTGCCTTGTGGAACGCCCATGTCACAAGCTAGAGGTTGGGATATGACATGTGTCACGAATCCAGTCTGTGGCCTTCCGGTCAATCACCACCAGAGGTCACCAAATCACAGCATGGACTTTTGCACTTCACTACAATACCCATCATTCATTGCATTGACTACTCGCACAGCTGATTCCACTAATCACGCTCACACCTGAGAACTATCACACACTATCTCACACACTTTATAAGCCTTGGACTTTCTCTCCCTTCGGCTGAGTATTGTATTGCATTTAGCGCTCCTCTAGTGTTAGCTACTCTACAGAGCCCATCCAGTGTTCATTGCCTTGCCTGTTTTTCCTGTGTTCTGATTCTAGCCTGTGTTTCCTGGATTTACCCTTAGCCTATCCCTTTGGACTCTGGTTGCACCTTGTTTGGATTTTGCTGGTTACCTGGATTATCTCTCTTTGCCTTGCCCCTGTTGGATGTTGTTTGCTGATCGTCGACCCACGCTTGCCTTAGGATCATTCTGTGTCATGCCTCTGCCATTCCTGTCTACTGTTTATTGACCTTGCCTGTTTATGACCATGTTTTGGAATAAAGCCCTGCGAATGGATCCGCACGTCTCTTGTCTTGTTCAGCCCGTAACAGAATACTCGGCCACACAAGGATCCAGCGGCTTTTCCTGTGGAGATTGGCCAGGTATGGACACAGCACGAATGTTATTAAGACTCAAGCAGGGTTCGCGATCGCTCGAGGAGTATATACAAGAGTATTTGGATCTCGCCTATTCCTCTGATCTGCCGGATTGTGTGCTCATTGATTTCTTTTGTGAGGGCATTAATCAACCGCTCCGATCACGGTTAGTCTGTGAGGGTCCCCGTTCATCTCTCAGTCAGTTTATGGATTATGCCTTGGTGTCTGTTGGTTCAGCTTTCACTGTGGGTGTCGCAGTGGAATGCGACTCCGCACTTACTCATGTCATGCCGGCCGTACCAGAGCACGGTCACAAGATGGCAGACACCAAAACATCCCGTTCTGTCACAGTTGATCGTCACCAGTCAAGCCAAGTCACAGCTGATCGTCACGAGTCAAGCCAAGTCACGGTTGATCGTCACGAGTCAAGCCCAGTCACGGTTAATCATCACGAGTCTCGTCATGTCACCGCTGACCAGCCAGAGTCTTTTCACGTCCTGTCTGCCACGCCCAGATATTCAAGGTCAGTGCTTCGATTTCCCAGTCTGGTTTCTAGTGTGAGGGATGCACCACTGGGGTCGGCACGTGCAGCTGGTATCCCCAAGTCTACTGCCTTTAATCATTCTGTTCCTGCATTAGTTACCCTGTCCGAAGCACTTCCCATGATGGGAATCGCTCTATGTTGCGTTTGGGCTGCGTACACCACCTCAGAACTGCCCCAGGCGATGGCACCCGCTGCAGTTTCACCAGAGGTGGCGGCACGAGCTGCAGAACCTCTCGAAGCGGCGGGGCTCGCTTCAGTCCCTTGTATGGTGGTAGCGCCCAGCAATGTCTTCCCAGCCTGTCATGTCCCGGTCAAAGGAACCGTAGATGAGCACTGTACCTGTCCTGTTAAAGAACTTTACCTGATTCTTGATGCTACCCCTGTAGAACCTCCAGAGATGGTGGTGTCTGCTGCAGAACCTTCGGAGGTGTCAGAGCCAGAGACCGTCCAGCCAGAGCTTCACGTCAGCCACGTCCAGCCAGAGCTTCACGTCAGCCACGTCCAGCCAGAGCTTCACGTCAGCCACGTCCAGCCAGAGCTTCACGTCAGCCACGTCCAGCCAGAGCTTCACCGTCAGCCACGTCCAGCCAGAGCTTCAGTCCAGCCAGAGCTTCACGTCAGCCACGTCCAGCCAGAGCTTCACGTCAGCCACATCCCGTCTGCCGAGCCTGCTGTTCCTGTGCGTACTTCAGCCTATGACCCAGTAGCTACCCTCAAGAAAATTTTGGGGGGGGGCAGTAGGTACCCGCCGTGGCCGCCCGAGGGGTCTTCACCGCCGTGGCCGCCCGAGGGGTCTTCACCGCCGTGGCCGCCCGAGGGGTCTTCACCGCCGTGGCCGCCCGAGGGGTCTTCACCGCCGTGGCCGCCCGAAGGGTCTTCACCTCCCAGGCCTCCTGAACTACCTACCGTCCTGTCGCAGTCTCCAGGCCCTTTTCCGCCCCATGGGCCTGGCCCTCCAGCCCACCCCCGGGTCCGCCTCCGCTCCACCGCCCTCCTGGATTGTATTGGAGCGTCTGGAAGCCGCTCCTTGTGGGGGGGCTCTGTCACGAATCCAGTCTGTGGCCTTCCGGTCAATCACCACCAGAGGTCACCAAATCACAGCATGGACTTTTGCACTTCACTACAATACCCATCATTCATTGCATTGACTACTCGCACAGCTGATTCCACTAATCACGCTCACACCTGAGAACTATCACACACTATCTCACACACTTTATAAGCCTTGGACTTTCTCTCCCTTCGGCTGAGTATTGTATTGCATTTAGCGCTCCTCTAGTGTTAGCTACTCTACAGAGCCCATCCAGTGTTCATTGCCTTGCCTGTTTTCCTGTGTTCTGATTCTAGCCTGTGTTTCCTGGATTTACCCTTAGCCTATCCCTTTGGACTCTGGTTGCACCTTGTTTGGATTTTGCTGGTTACCTGGATTATCTCTCTTTGCCTTGCCCCTGTTGGATGTTGTTTGCTGATCGTCGACCCACGCTTGCCTTAGGATCATTCTGTGTCATGCCTCTGCCATTCCTGTCTACTGTTTATTGACCTTGCCTGTTTATGACCATGTTTTGGAATAAAGCCCTGCGAATGGATCCGCACGTCTCTTGTCTTGTTCAGCCCGTAACAACATGATTAATTTTGACTGTCTGCAACCTGTTCGTCAGATAAGAAGAGAGCATTTTATCACAGAAAAAGACAATTTAAAAGAGTGAAGTTTATTTAGCAAGATCTGGTGGTTCACTGTATCGAAAGCTTTGCGAAAATCAATAAAAATAGCTCCAGTGATGTGTCCTTTTTAAGAGAGTTACGTATTTGTTCAGTGAAGAGTAGTAGGGCCGACATGGTTGATCTCTTTGCACGAAAACCGTGTTGACAGTCACTGAGCCAGTTATTAGTTTCAAGGTAAGAACTTAGTTGGCTATGCAATACTTTTTCCAGCAATTTAGACATTGCTGGAAGTATTGCAATAGGTCTATAATTTGAGACAAGAGTGTGATCATCAGATTTAAAAATTGGAGTAATTTGTGCTGTTTTCAAATTTGTAGGAAAGATAGAAAGCCTGATACATAGGTTGGTTAGATGCAGGAAGAGAGGTATGAGGCTATCAGCATGAGTTTTTAAACCATAATGAGGTGTTTAAACCATAAATATCATGGACATGAGAATTTTTTAAAAGATGTAATATCGATTGTATCATCTCGTTCTGTGAGATCTCAGAAAATGAGAACTGGTCAGATGTCGGGGAAAGCACAGGTGCGGACAAGGACGGAGTGGCAAAGTGCATAGCCAGTTCTTTAACAGATGATACAAAATAATCAAAAGCACTTGCAATCTTTTCTGAATCTGAAATAAGAGAAATTTTAATATTAACATTAATTTTCTTCTCTTTTTCATTTTCACCGGTGAAGACCTTAAGGGTGTGCCATAATGTCTTTGGGTTATTAGCAGATTGGATAATTTGATGTTGAAAATAGACCGCCTTAGCCTTACGCAGTTCCGAGTTACATTTATTTCTAATTTGTATAAAATTATTTTTACTCTCAAATGTTCGACTTAACCTATACAATTTAAGAAGAGAGACCTTCAGTTTAAGTAGTTGAAGTATTTCCGAATTTATCCAAGGTAGTTTACTTTTTCTTAGTCGCACCTTGCTTGCAGTGGTATATTTATTTTGTATTTTATGTAGTTTATTATGAAAATGCTTTAGAATTTGTTCTGGATCTTCTAGTGACAGCTCATCACTCCAATCAATAGCACTAAATTCAGCATTAAATTGTGGTCATTTTGAAATTGGTAGTTTTGGCACAGAGTGGAAAGCATGAGTTTTATTTGATTTAGAAATTGTTCTTACTGCATAGATGAGCGAATGATCTGAAATACCCGCATCTATGGCACCAGACAGTGCATATTTTGAAGGCTGATTTGTGAAAAAAAGATCTAGAATGGAGCTGCGTGTTTTGCCAATTCTTGTTGGATCCTTAATTAATTGATACAATCCGAGTTTCATTGCAGTAGTTTTCAAACATTTTGATGAGCTATCATTCCAGTCAAGGTTAATATCACCCAGAATTACAAGCTCCTTTGATGTAACAGATTTAATTATGTCAGAAAGCTGAGATAGATACGAACTTTCACTGACATTAGGAGGCTTGTAGGTGACAATAATAGTAATTGCATGTTGAGGTGTAAAATGTACGATCAGTTTTAATGTTTCAGTTTCAGTTTCAACGTTTGATATTAAGTGTACATATTTTCGACTCGCATAAAAAGCCACTCCGCCACCGGTCTTGCTAATGCAGTCTTTACGGTACAATTCATAGTTTTCAATTGAGAGAAAAGAATCGGGAATATTGGGAGTTAACCATGATTCAGAAATTGCCATTACATGTGCTTTCGACTGCGCAAGCAAGATTTTAAATTCGTTTAGTTTAGGAACAAGGCTTCGGGTGTTTAAATGGCAAATTTTAAAGCCTTTGATGTTGCCAAGTTGGCTTAAATTTGTTGGACTTTTTCTTGGATGAGGTGTTCTTCTTTGTGATTTAACTGTTTTGACTAGAGGACTAAAAGAGGATACTTCCAAAGGAAGAATAGGAAAAGATGAAGAAGTAAAGGTAGTCGGAGCTGAAGACCTATGATGAGGAAAATAGTCGCGAGTTATAGGTAAAAACATACGCTGTTGCGGTACAGTGATTAAAGATCTGGTAAAATTTGCATATGCATATAGTCCCCACAACTGCAATATGCCAAGAGTTGTCACAAAAGTATTTGAATCAGGCCCGGGATTAAGCTCAACATTTCCGATAAACAGGAGAACAGTAATTAATATTCTTAATCATATTCTTAAAGAGAAGTTTGTCTTGTTTTCCAGTTAAAACATATAAAAGTCCTTAAACTGAGAAACATTTAGGCTACTTGAGAAGATACACTAAGATATTTAGCCTTGATTTCATATTGAATCTTGAATATAAGTGTATTTTGTCTTAGGGGGGCATTTACACAACACCGTTTTCAACTAAAAATGCAAAACTTTATGCTTTAGACGTTCATTTACACAACAGCATTTGGGGGGCTTGAAAATGCAAACTTTTGAAAATAGTTTCAAAGTGCAATTTTTTTGAAAACAAGACCATTATCGTCTCCGTATAGACTACAAAAACGTGAATTGTGAAAACGGTAATGTCATCACATGCATATTACGTGTTCATACAGCGTTTAAAATCGCATATGGTCTAGTTGGTACTACATTTGGTTTGAAACTTACTTCGCGACCATTAAAACAGTAATGGGTTGTTCACATCAAAT
Source organism: Chrosomus eos (assembly GCA_036326025.1). Taxonomy (NCBI): domain Eukaryota; kingdom Metazoa; phylum Chordata; class Actinopteri; order Cypriniformes; family Leuciscidae; genus Chrosomus; species Chrosomus eos. The sequence goes on from CM070826.1 coordinate 3,500,419, forward strand.
GCAAATTTAATTATTTGCGCAAGTAGATTACATACAAAGTCAATACAAAGACGCGAATTCGCGCTGGGCGGTGCGAATGACGTGAATTCGACACGTTTGCCGCAATTCGCCCCATTTGCTGGAATCAGAGAGTGTGTTCACACACAACCCGTAAAAATCCCGTAAAGACACGTGACATCGATGTGACTTGTACATGTATTCTCAGCAGTCTTAAGTTTGCTTATGAGCTGCTATCTCTGGTTTGAGAAACCACCTCTGTGCATTTTTTTCTCTGATTCGATCATAAACTTGTGCTTTAAAGGCACACTGTGGAGGAATTCTGTTTTTGTCAAACAGCGACCCCTAGAGCTGTTTGCGTTACAAAGCCTGACCGAGTGAGACTTTTGTCCGGTTCCTCACGCTGTCAGTTTCTCGTTTTCTTTTCCTTGATTTTTCCGACCGCGTTTCCGATCCCGGCATCAATCCCGGTCGAGTTTGCGTTCACACAGAAGGTGCTCTGGCCATTTGCCGGCAGTCTCCCGGTTTCAAAGCGCTGTGTGAAAGTGACATCGGCAGCTACTGGCCTGGCATACATAATACAGCATGTCGAGTTGTTTTCGTGGATCCGTGTGAATGGGGCTCGTTTTGAAAACGATGTAAAATTATATTATAGTAAAAATACCAGTACAAATTGAATGTAGAAGGACTGAAATTTCCGAAACTGTTTTTTCAGGATTATTTTACAATCATATTTCATATCAGAAATGATATCTGACAACAATAATACAAATTTCATATAGAAGCATCTTCCAAATGCAACTAAAAATGCCATTATTCAGGCTGTTCCTCCAACACAGTTAGAAGGTTAAATACATTCACCTTTGTCTTATGAATTATACATGCAAACTCATAGAAGAGATTCTGTTGTGCGTGTTTAGTATGTTCGGGTGTCGTCGGACACGACCAGCGAGAGCCTGTACCAGCTGATGACAGAATACTGGAAACTGCGTTCGCCGAACCTGCTGATTTCAGTGACCGGCGGAGCCAAAAACTTCCAGATGAAGAATCACCTGAAGGACAAGTTCCGTCGGGGCCTCTTTAAAGTCGCCAAAACCACAGGTACAGTGAAAATATACTATATATGATATATAAACTGATTGATTGTTTAAATCAGTGCAAAATTTAAACTAGATTATCGCATAGCTCTCTATATAAAGTTGGATAAATACATAATATAATATGTATATTTATAAATATTTGCATATTTGATTTTAAGTTAATATTTCAATAATTGAAGAACACATTTGCATGTTGCAGTGCAACACATACAAAACTAATGCAGTGATTGAATGTGAAATCCAGGTTTATAAGGGTGAGCTAAACAAGTGTAATAAACCTCTGGTTAATTTATTTAAACAGGTTTAGCTAAATTTTATGGAGGACAGAGGGTACATCATACCACAAGTGTATGGAAAAATATTACTTTATTGACACTTTCATTTAGAAAAATATCACCATTATATAAACAGCATTCGAAGTTCACAAACATTTACTCAGTACGCTCACTAGGACAAAACGGCGATACACAAGTGAAACTCCCAACACGTCACTCCACTGCACTCTAGTGGTTGTCCTCAGGCCAACACGGCACAATAGAAATCGTGGTCACACAGTAATCAACTCATCAAGTGGAAAGAAATCGGCACGTCCCCAGTCCAGCGCACTAATTATAATGTCCGTGCAACCTCTAAAACTCACAGTACACATACTGTACACACTCACACATGCACACCACACATGAAATAATTAAAATATAAAACACTTCCCCATTTCCATGAAACAAGACCCCATCCCGGGGTCTAAGGAAAGGAATCAGCCGTGCCGAGTCGTCCACAAAGAAAGCACGCGCTCTTCTCCGCGTTATTCTCGTCCCCGCAGTCACGGCAATTAATCACTGTTTCTGGCTTTAATTAGCCCTCTTTGGGCGTCACAGCTCTTGTTAGGAATCACAATGTCTCTTTGGGCGTCGACGGCTTTTGAAACCGTTCATGGAACATATGGCCAGCGCTCCTAACCCCAGTCCCACTATAATCTAACTACACAGATGCAATCGATCTAACTAGCTATCTTCGTTGCCGGACAAACCCTAACGGTCTCGAGCAACACAAAGCGTCCCCGTTTCCTTCCCGAGCGCGAACAAGCCAGACACGTCCCCCTGTTCTCTTCTCTCACTTTTCTTAAATGTCCTCACTCCAGGTGAGATCAATTATCCCTGCCTTCAGCCTATCAACGAAATGTACTCCAGACAGGTTCAGATGGGCCAAAGAGAAAAACAAATCCCCAGCATTCATCACACTATCCCCTCCCCTCGGGAAGGCAGGACTCGTCCTCGAGTCACATCAAATTATAATCTTTAGACCAAGCTGATGGTCTCCGAGCCCGAGCTGGCTGAATCCTTTGTGGGCATAGCTCTGGAAGGGAACCTCCCACTTCCATCCTCTGGTCCCCACTCTCTTGCTACATCTCACCTAGACCAGTGTCCACCGGAGCAGGATGTACATTTCCACTCGAAAGACCACCTTCCACTGAAGACTTTGATAGAGGATTTCTTTCGATGCTAGACCCAGCAGTCTTCTCCCCTGTCTGGACAGCCTTTGGAGCAGCCGGTTGATGATACCCCCATACGAAATCATGTTCTTCTGCATGGCTTTGGACCTCCAGGTGTCGATCAACAATCCGGTCCACAAGGGTACTTTGATTATCCTGCCCCATGGATTCTGAAACAGAACACGCAACATAAGGTTTCAGTCGATTGAAATGCACAACACTCTCAGAACCCCCCTCTGATAGCTGTACTCTATACAGCACATCCGACAGCCTTTCCAAGATTTTAAATGGCCCCTTAAATCGTCTCTGCAACTTAGGGCACACACCCCGTTTACGAGCTTTGTTTTGAATCCAAACCAATTCACCAACTAAATAGTAGTGGAAATTTGCTCGAAAATCAGCACATGTCTTCTGTCGCTGAGAAGCTTGACTCTGATGCCTTTTTACCGCTTCTACTACTGTAGATAAACTTTCTGCTATTCCAGTCACATATTCATTTACTGACTGAAATTTCTGCATATTATCCACCCCCAACATAATATCCACTGGAAGGACCATCTCCTGCCCGAATAACACCTTATACGGTGTAAACCCAGTGCTTGCCTGCACACTGCTACGATAGGCCATCATCACATATGGCAGCAATCTATCCCAGTTCATCTGGTTTTCATCCACAAACAATGACAGCATTGATAATAAAGTGCGATTAAACCGTTCTATTAGCCCGTCAGACTGAGGACGATAAGGAGAAGTACGAGACTTATTTATTTGCAGCAATCTACATAACTCCTTAAACAGGCCAGACTCAAAGTTTCTCCCTTGATCCGAATGCAAACTTTGAGGCACTCCATACCGGCAGACCCACTCCTCTACCAAATCTCTAGCAATGGACTGAGCCTCTTGATTAGGAAGGGGGAATGCTTCGGTCCATTTAGAAAAATAGTCACCAATAATAAGAATATACTTATTCTTATTTAGAGTCTCTGGTAATGGGCCCGGTATATCAACAGCCACACGTTCATATGGGCGGGATACTACAGACATCTGAAGAGGGGCACAAGGGGCCCTTCCATGAGCCTTTCGAGATGCGCAATCATGACACTCCCTACACCATTTCTTACAATCCCCAAACCTCCCAGGCCAATAAAACGATGCTTCACCTTAGCTTGTAACTTGTGTATCCCTAAATGCCCCCCAGTGGATGTATTATGCAGCATGGACAACACCCCTGGAACCAGACTTCTTGGTAAAACCACCTGTACAGAAGCAGCATCAGAATTTGCTGGAGGTATCCTCACCAACCGCTGATTTTGGATCTGCAATTGGTCCCACACTGGCAAATATTTAACAAGAGCAGGGTTTAGCTCAGCTTCCCTACAATCATCCCCTGACCCATTTTTCGACTGAATAAGCAGATGAATAATTGGGTCTTCTTGCTGAGCCTTAACCAAATCATCTTCAATATTTTGCATCTCTCGTATGGGACCCCCCATTCCATCAGCCTCACTCACTACTCGAACCTGTACCCTAGACTGAGGTAAATTTCCACCCTCCTCCCTATTACCTCCACTCCCAGCCCCGGGAAGCCTTGAGAGAGTATCAGCATTGGTATGCTGCTTCCCTGGTCTATGAATGATCTTATATTGGAAGTTGGCCAGTTGCTCTAACCAGCGGGCCAACTGTCCCTCCAACCCACTGAAGTTATGCAGCCACCGCAATGAACTATGATCAGTTCTCAACAAAAACTCCCTCCCAAGCAAGTAATGTTTAAAATGCTTTGTAAAAGTCACCACACTAAGCAGCTCCTTCTTTGTGGTGGCATACTTCCGTTCTTGTTTAGTCAAGGCTCTACTAGCATATGCCACCACCCGCTCCAAACCCCCATCCTCTTGAGACAATACAGCCCCGATTCCCACATCACTGGCATCAGTGTCCAAAATAAATGGCTTTTTAGGGTCTGGAAAGGCCAAAACGGGAGCACTAATAAGACTTGCTTTTAATAGCTGAAATGCCTCTTGACAGTCCTCCCCCCAACCAAATCTTTTTCCCTTTTCGGTGAGCTGATGTAAAGGGCGAGCAATCTCAGCAAAACCTTTAATAAATCTTCTATAATAGGAGGCTAATCCTACAAAACTTCTCACCTCCGTCTGGGTTTTCGGTGTAGGCCAAGCCCGTACTGCTTCTACCTTAGATGGATCGGCCATTACTCCCTCAGATGATATCACATGACCCAAGTATTGCACTTGGGAGGAAAAAAGGGTACACTTGGAAGGTTTGACCTTAAGATTAGCCTGACGAAGTTTCAAAAGCACCTCATCCAATCTCTGCAGATGCTCTTGAAAGGTTCGCCCCAAAAACAATAATGTCATCTAGGTACACTAAACAAGTGGTCCACTGCAGGTCAGCCAAAACAACATCCATCAGACGTTGAAAGGTGCTTGGAGAGTTACATAGCCCAAAACTTAACACGTTAAATTCAAATAAACCCTGACGAGAAATAAATGCAGTCTTAGGTCTGTCCTGAGGGTCAATCTCCACCTGCCAATAGCCACTCGCTAAGTCTAAAGTAGAAAACCAACAGGCATTTGTTAAGCTATCGAGAGCATCGTCAATCCTAGGTAGCGGATATGCATCCTTCCTTGTAACGTCATTTAGTTTACGATAATCTACGCAAAAACGAAGACTACCATCTTTTTTTCTGACCAAAACCACAGGGGCTGCCCACGGACTACATGATGGACGAATAGTGTCATTATCTTGCATCTGTTTTATCTGCTCAACAACCTCCCCAAATCATTATCCCCCTTACTGAATACCGATGCATTGCGATGTAGTAACTCCTCAATTGCCCGTATCTGACTAGAATTAAACCCCTGATCTTTCAACCCAAAATGTGACACTAAATAATCCACAGTCAAAGGAGGGGAGGAATTTGGCTCATTCACTTTGGTAGTCAATGCACTATCCCCTACCTCTATATCAGAAAAAAAGTACCAATCTTCATATTTTGTTTTAAAACACAATTATCTTCTGACACATTAATCACACGCACTGGCACAACCCCTTCCTCGACCTTACAAACCACTCGAGCTACCAAAACATCACATGTTGGGAGCATGATGGAGGAAGGCTCCAGCATACCCTCGTAATGCTGTGGAAGAAGTCCTTCTACTTTACCAGGTACAATAACCTCAGTACGAGGAGGAATCATAACATCTGCCTGCACCCTAACTACCTTAGGATGTCCACTACAATCTTCACTAAACAGGGGGAGCTTCTTACCCATTAACCGACAACACTTTTCGCTCAGATCAATAACTGCCCCAAATTTAGAGAGAAAATCTGTACCCAACAGTAATTCTTGGGGGGTAACATCAGCCACCAAAAACTCAGCGATAACAGCCAAGGAATCAAACTGACATACCGTCTGCCAACGACCCAAGATTGTCATTTCTCCACCATTCGCCACGGCTACTTTACCCTGATATCCGTCTAAACAGGACCCCCCATTAGTTACATTTAACCAAAACTGCTTGGGTACAATAGAAACCTCTGCCCCAGTGTCAATCAATAAACGTGTTTCACACCCACCTATTTTACCAGTCAAAAAAACTCCAGCACCGGTTGCAGAAACTGAGGCCAATTTATCAGGCACAGCCAAGGGGGCAGGCATTTGGCCTTTTGTGCCCACCCCCTCTAGTTTCCCTGCAAATAAGGACAATTTCTGCATAGGTGTCTAGTACAACCACATTCCCAACATGCTTCAGTCCGAAAGCGGTCCTGTGGCTCAGATGAATTTTTCAGAGGAGTGGTACGTGCACTCACCTTCATTTCCTTTACAGTAACTTGTAAAGCCTTAACCTCCTGACGCAACTCCTCCACTATGCCTAGTAAAACTTCAACCTTATTATCAGATGAATTATGCGCACTCAGACCACGAACTTTAGAATCTGAACAATGTGTATGTTCTAAATTACGAATAAGCTCCAATTCAGATGCTAAATTAATTGCGCCTTCCAAAGTGGCAGGTTTTGCACTGCGCAAATGTATACGCATATCGCCGCTACCTACATGTGCGACAAAGTGATCACGAGCTAGTAAATCTTGCATAGCACCATCAGCAGAAGGGTAAGCTTTATAAATCAGGCGTCTTAATGCATTACCAAATTCCCGAGCGGTCTCGTTATGGAGCCGTCGTCGGGAGAAAAAGCTCACCCGATTCCAGTCTGCACTCTCACACGGCTCTAAACACTTGCCCATGGCATCTTTTAAAAGACCATAATTATTCTTTGCCTAATAGGGAGGTCCGCCATAAATATCTCTTGCTCGACCTAAAAATTAAAGGGACATAAACTTTAACTTAAGCTCATTTTAAGGGAGGGGCGCATGCGTACGCAGCGACCGGCAGCAGTAGGAAGCACGTCTGTTTGGTTTGTCAGAGTTTTGTTTTGTTTTTAGTGGTTTTTAAAGTTTGTCAGTTTGTTTTAGTTTGTCTGTTTTTCGTACTGATTAAATATTTACTACGGCTGTTAAAGCGTGCAAAAAACTTCGACATGGATCCGACTTTGTTCCTTTTTTTGGCGTCCGTTTGGCACCTGGGTTCACTCTGGCCGATTCAATACTCCAAAGACTATCTGCTAACATTTGAAAAATCTGTGATCAGCGGACCACCAGTGGACTTGATCATACCTGATCTGAAGGAACTGGCCGGTCTCGGGAAAGGCGATCGCTTCGGAACTCTGGAACGGAGGCCAAGGAGGCGAGGAAGAAGCGGGGTGCGCGAGCGTATGAGACGGCAACAGACGTCTCGCATTCCCCTGCCCTCAATCATCTTGTCCAACGCCCGATCTCTCCGAAATAAAACTGACGAACTCCAGGCTCTTGTTCGCCATCAACACGCATTTAAAGACGCCTGTATCCTGGCATTTTCAGAGACCTGGCTCGGGGAAAGGGATGCTGACGGTGACCTCGTTATAGACGGGTTTGGGATCCCGTTTCGCACCGACAGAACGTCCACGACTACCGGGAAATCATGCGGAGGTGGAGTATGTGCGTACATAAATGAACGCTGGTGTAAAAATGTTATAGTGAGAGAGAGACTTTGCACCAAGGACGTGGAGCTGCTTTCTTTGTCCATGCGCCCTATGTATTTGCCACGTGAATTTCCACAGATTTTCGTTACCGTTGTTTATGTTCATCCAAAGGCGAATGAAAAAAACGCCTTAGAGCTCATCTCTCAGTCTGTGCACAAACTTCAGTCTTTATCTCCTGATGCTCCTAACTTGGTTTTAGGAGATTTTAATCACTGTTCATTGGAGAAATCACTCAGGAGTTTTTATCAGTATGTTTCCTGCCCCACCAGGAAAGACAGGATTTTGGACAAGTGTTATGGGCCCATCAAAAATGCATATAAATCAATTTCATTCCCTCCTCTCGGCTCAGCTGACCACAACTGTGTGTACTTGGTTCCATCCTATCCGACATGTCTTCAGAGGGGGAAGGTAAAAACTAGAAACATCAAAGTGTGGTCAGAAGAGGCCACCCTCACTCTCCAGGGCTGTCTGGAGAGCACAGACTGGGAGGTGTTCATTGACTCCTCTAGAGACATTCACGAGCTCACTGATGTGGGACCATGTGAAGTTGGTCAGTTCATGGATAACTTACTGTGAGGACATTGTTGTTCCTGTAAAGACTGTTAGAACCTTCCCAAATAGTAAACCTTGGGTAAGCAGACACCTTAAAGTGCTATTAAAGAAAAAGAAACAGGCTTTCAAAAAGGGAAATTTCACTGAGCTAATGTCGGTACATAAGGAAATTAAACAGGAAATTAGGAGAGCTAAATTATCATATAAAAGAAAACTAGAAGACAAGCTTAGCAACAATAATATGGGTTCAGCATGGGACAGTATTAGGTCCATGGTCGGTTTGACTGATAATGTAAAGAAAAGGGTCTCATTAGATGGGTTCACCTCTGATCTGGTCCTTGCACAAGAACTAAACAAATTTTATTCCAGATTCGATGTGCAATGTTTCAATAATGAAATAATGACGCTGAGAAATACAGCACTGGAATTAAAACAAGATTCTTTACTTTTTGATGAATATTTGGTTGTTAAAATTTTTAAACAATGTAAAATAAGAACAAGTGCTGGTCCAGATAATATTAGTAGTCGATTACTCTCTAACTGTGCTGAACAATTAGGCCCGATTTTTAATTATATTTTTAATTTATCTTTGTCTCAACCAAAAGTGCCTAATCTGTGGAAAGAGTCTATTATAGTCCCGGTTGGTAAATCGAAATATCCCAAATCATTAAATGATTTTAGGCCGATAGCCTTGACCTCATTAGTAATGAAGTCACTGGAAAAACTGATTAAAACTGAACTGTTGAAAATTACTGAACACCTGATGGACCCCTTGCAGTTCGCGTACAGGACTAAGAGAGGGGTTCAGGATGCCACTATAACTTTGTTGAACTATATCTGCAAGCACCTTGACAGTCCAAACAATCATGTCAGATTGATGTTTGTTGATTTTTCATCTGCCTTCAACACTATTCAGCCTCATCTACTAATCCAGAGACTAAGGGATAACTTTGGTCTGGAGGGTAGTATTGCTGGTTGGATTTTGGACTTTCTTACAGGTAGAACACAAAGAGTCAGGGTAAATGGCCAATATTCTGATCTATCGGTAACATCTACTGGCTCACCACAAGGGTGCGTTCTTTCTCCTTTGTTGTACATATTGTACACAAATGACTGTCGTAGCAGTTTTGCAAACCGTCATATATTGAAGTTTGCGGATGATACGGTTATAGTGAGCCTGTTGAATAGTACTGAAACTTCACATGGTCCCGTTATTGATTACTTCTTAAAATGGTGTCAGGAATCTTTTTTATCGTTAAATGTTTTAAAGACAAAGGATATGTGCATTGATTTTAGACGTGTTCAGCCTTCCCCTGACATCACAGTGATTGATGGTCAGACAGTCGAATCGGTAGAGTCTTATAAATACTTAGGTACTTTTCTCGATAATAAGTTGACATTTAAGAAAAATACTGACTCAATTTATAAGAAAAGCCAGCAGCGTCTTTTTTGTCTTAGGAAACTATCTAAATTTCAGGTTGACTCTACTTTGATGACTTTGTTTTATCGTTCTTTTATTGAGTCTATTATTACTTTTTCCTCTGTTTGTTGGTTCCAATCCTTGAGGGTAAAGGAGAGGAACTTACTGAACAGGGTTGTTAGTTGTAGTAGTAAAATTATTGGGAGTCCACAGGAAACTTTAGAGGATCTTTATAAAAAACAACTTTTTAAGAAAGCAAACTCCATCTTGACTGACTGTTCTCATCCTCTATATCAACAGTTTCAGTTTCTACCATCAGGTTCATTGCACAGACTACCATTTGCTAAAACAAATAGATTTAAATATTCCTTTGTTCCATCTGCCGTTTCTCTTCTGAATGCAAGGAGGGAAAGGTAGTTTAACATTACACATTACTGAAATTAATCGAATGTGTATTTTATGTGTATTTACTTTATAATATGTTGATTTGTGTTTGTAAGTTTATGTTGTTCCTATGCTGTGAAATTAATTGCCCCACTGGGGGGACAAATAAAGATATTGAACCTTGAACCTTGAACCTTGAACCATTATCCCACCCATTTACTTGCGCCGCCATCTCAAACTGTTCAGACCAGTCAGACCATTCTCGTCCCACCCCTGTAAATGTTTCTGGCATGAAAAGGGGGCGAGACACTGGAATTATGTTAGGATTAGCAGCTGTCAAATCACCATTTGAACTTGCTCCTGATTGGGACACAGACGCACCCTCTCCTCCATTTTTTTTTTTTTAAACCCACCGCTGCCACCAGTGTAATAAACCTCTGGTTAATTTATTTAAACAGGTTTAGCTAAATTTTATGCAGGACAGAGGGTACATCATACCACAAGTGTATGGAAAAATATTACTTTATTGACACTTTCATTTAGAAAAATATCACCATTATATAAACAGCATTCGAAGTTCACAAACATTTACTCAGTACGCTCACTAGGACAAAACGGCGATACACAAGTGAAACTCCCAACACGTCACTCCACTGCACTCTAGTGGTTGTCCTCAGGCCAACACGGCACAATAGAAATCGTGGTCACACAGTAATCAACTCATCAAGTGGAAAGAAATCGGCACGTCCAGCGCACTAATTATAATGTCCGTGCAACCTCTAAAACTCACAGTACACATACTGTACACACTCACACATGCACACCACACATGAAATAATTAAAATATAAAACACTTCCCCATTTCCATGAAACAAGACCCCATCCCGGGGTCTAAGGAAAGGAATCAGCCGTGCCGAGTCGTCCACAAAGAAAGCACGCGCTCTTCTCCGCGTTATTCTCGTCCCCGCAGTCACGGCAATTAATCACTGTTTCTGGCTTTAATTAGCCCTCTTTGGGCGTCACAGCTCTTGTTAGGAATCACAATGTCTCTTTGGGCGTCGACGGCTTTTGAAACCGTTCATGGAACATATTAGCCTGGCTAACGCCAGACCCAATTCTCGTTGAGACTTGGGTCTGGGAACCACATGTACATTTTCTCGTATTTGAGGCGTGGTTTACGAATGCCCGGCGCTGTTTATTGGGTGCTAAGAATGTCTATCAAATGCTCATAGCCAACATATGTCGTCATCGTCTTGCTGTTCCCTCCCCGTTCTGTGATCCCGTTCTGTGATTGGTTCCCTAAATGAGGCGAAAAATCTGGCCATGGTATCCAGACTGCCTTTCAGCGTGAATTGAATCGCGCTGCGGTAAGGCAGTATGGGGAAACCCAGGCTAGGAACATATGGCCAGCGCTCCTAACCCCAGTCCCACTATAATCTAACTACACAGATGCAATCGATCTAACTAGCTATCTTCGTTGCTGGACAAACCCTAACGGTCTCGAGCAACACAAAGCGTCCCCGTTTCCTTCCCGAGCGCGAACAAGCCAGACACGTCCCCCTGTTCTCTTCTCTCACTTTTCTTAAATGTCCTCACTCCAGGTGAGATCAATTATCCCTGCCTTCAGCCTATCAACGAAAAGTACTCCAGACAGGTTCAGATGGGCCAAACAGAGAAACAAATCCCCAGCATTCATCACACAAGGTAATGACAAACAGGTGAATGTGATCGGTGATGATGAGTCTGAGCAGTGAGTTACATAAGGTGCGTTCCATTCGACCATAAGTGGACTGTGAAGTGGACTTCACAGGGTATTTCGCCATCTTAAGTGAGATTCCAATCCGAAGGGAACGAACATCTTCAGTTCGAAGGGCACTGCAAACGGCGTAGGGAATAAGGGAACATCGATACATCACTTCACAGGAAGTGGAGAGCGAAAATCACCCAACTGTCATTGCGCACCGCGTCACCAGTCTGAACTAACCATAGAGCAGAGCCATTGAAGAGATTTTAAATTTAAATTTCTAACGGCTCTGAGTTTACGTATGCATTGTATAATAATAACAATATTTATGAATACTCAAACTAGAGTTTTTATGAACGGTTGGGGTGATGAATGTATCTAAAGGCCTATTATATGATTTTAAATTAGAAAGGAAAGCAAATTACAATATTTAATTCAGTTATATCATAATCTGCGCGACCCTGTTGTTGCCTTTCTTTGATGACGATGCAGGGCATTCCAAATGAGCGATTATTGTCAGTGAAGTCCACTTCAACTGATGTATCGTGTTCAGGGAGTAGGGATCAGTGAACACTGCGTAGGGACCCTGTCAAATGGAACGCACCTATAGACCAATTTCCTGCCGACGTCACAGTTACGTCACGGCGCTAGCTGGAGGCAAAACGAAGGGAAAACTGCAGGCGGCCAATACAAACCAGCACAGATTCGGCAACATAATAAGGAGCTTAAAATGTTGTTATTTTTATTAAATGTCATCTGGTTGTGTTGTTGGGTGCTAGAATCAATGAAAAAGGAATATGCTGTATCTGGAATTTTTATTTCTAGAAAATATTCACATCATTAAAATTGCACCGTACTGTCACTGTTTACATTGTGGTCTTCTTGGCGCTGGCTCGGCAGAACTGCTGATCGTACTCACAAGTCTTGTACATGACCATTCATCACATAGTTATAGGCATCTAAAGATTTATATGCCCTCAGTTTCTCTTTACGCTCGGTTTCTCTATAAGGTAGGTGTAGAAGTCAGGCCACTCGACCGAGGTAACGTTAATCCTGTCAGATCGTCCATTGAGTGAGCGTGTAACGGCTACGGGTCGGCAAATCTGGTTCCGTCTGTTAAAATTAACTTTTGCAAATAACAATCGCGGTCCTGGACAGTGACTGACCTTGCACATTAAGAAAAAATCGGATTTTCTTCAGTCATTGTTAAAAAACAAGCTAACAAAACTTGCATACTAACGTTAGGGAAGCGGCCACAGGGGATCGTTCTGCCTCCACCTAAGCTCCGCCCACAGAAAAACGTCACCATGTTTACCAACTGGACAGAGCCATCTCATTGGAACTCAGTTGAGACAGTTGAAGCCCATTTTTAACGATTTTTGAGCACTTCCGTTCCTGACGCGCAGACTCAAACCGACTCAAACAGAGCTTGACGACGTAGATGTGACGTGAGCAACCCGTCTGTCTTCTAGTGGCTGTGGCATGAGAAATCTGAATCATTCCCCTCCCAAACGTGCAGAGACGGAGAGTGTGAGTAGGAGCTGTCCATGAGCTAGCAGCAGGAGCAACTCTTGCTAAGTATTCTGATTAATTACTTTGTCATTTTGCCTCCATGTTTCCCCGATTGCCCACGAGCTTCTCCTCCTGTCCATACGGTAATGCCTCCACTTTGCGACAGATAATCGTGTGGTTATGACGCAATCGTTAGCCTACTTTTACAAAAACTGCATGTACGGGTCCATAACATAAGCTACAAGGTAACGAAGCATTTTATACATTGTCGTGTTTCTTTAGAAATAAATAATGGACAAATGGAGTCTTCAAACACCTCAGATGTACAGTTATTCGCTGTCAAAGTGATGGCAAAATGAATGGGAGTCAATAGGAATGCTAACGCAAGTGAAGTTCTGCTACAAGATGGCGGCACCCGGCCAACTTCCACATCCACGTCTATAAATTGGGGGCTTGGTGAGTTATGGGAAATGTAGTTGTGAGGGAAAATGAAAATCTGAAATGGAGTGCCCTCTGGTGGTTCTCGAGGGCACTCCAGCTGATGACCGTTACATCTATAGATTTGCTTATAGCTAAATATAACAAATTTTTCATAATTTTATACTTATACGTGACCCTAGATCATGAAACAAGTCACGAGTCGCACGGGTATATTTGTGGCAATAGCCAACAATACATTGTATGGGTCAAAATTATCGATTTTTCTTTTATGCCAAAAATAATTAGAATATTAAGTAAAGATCATGTTCCATAAAGATATTTAGCAAATTTCTTACCGTAAATATATGATCAGTTGATAGCTCCACCCCTCTCTTTACCCGAGTGTCCAAGACATACGGCCGCAGGTCAGATGAAACGACCACAAAGTCGATCATCGACCTACGGCCTAGTCCTGGTGCCACGTGTACTCATGGACACCCTTATGCTTGAACATGGTGTTCGTTATGGACAAACTGTAACTAGCACAGAAGTCCAATAACTGAACACCGCTCGGGTTCAGATCAGGGGGGCCGTTCCTCCCAATCACGCCCCTCCAGGTGTCACTGTCGCTGCCCACGTGGGCATTGAAGTCCCCCAGTAGAACGATACAGTAGGACTCCACCGTAAATATATGAAACATTTATTTTTGTGAGTGAATGCTGCACAATCGCCAACATAAATGCACAAAGGAGATTTTAGATAGGATGTAACATAGTGTATAGCTCTCAGTGATACTGACTGAGGATTAGACCAGTCACAAACAGGTCCAGCGCAAGCGGCAGAATCAAGTTTTTGATGGTTTACTGTTTTGAGACAACTACACTTCTCCAGTCCCAATGCTGTGTGTGTGGCAGGTGCGTGGATCCTGACAGGAGGTACACACGCAGGTGTGATGAAGCATGTGGGCATGGCCGTACGAGATTACACACTCAGCAGTGGTTTGATGGAGGGACAGATCGTCGTCATCGGTGTGGCACCCTGGGGAGTCATTCACAACAGCCACACACTGGTCGATCCTGAGGTCAGATGTTGCCCACACCTGAGTACATACAGTATTGGGGCCCTATGTTACACCCAGCCCAATTGACATTTTACACCGATGCATGTATAAGTCCTATTTTGCACCCGTTGCACAGTGGACTTTTCCCTCCACAGACGCACGTCGGTAAATTAGGTAAATTGCGCTCCCGCGGCGGGCGGTTCAGTGGAGGTGTGTTCCGGCGCAAACGTTTCCTGGTGCTATTTTGCTGTTTCAGAAAACAATTCCTCCACAGACCAGGAGAAACCTCGTCCAAATAAATCAATACAAAAAACTAGCTAGGTTAGGTGATTACCTTAAGGTCCATATATCGCCGTCAGTTCGTACGGCTGTTAACACTTTCTTTGACAAGTGGATGCGATAAAATCTGTTTTCCTGTTTGTTCATGCAACGTTCAGCATTGATCTTCATTTTGATGAACTGAGATCTTTAATTCTACCATCCAATAATAACAATATGCTTTGTTATTTCAGATATGAAACAAAGTCTGAACTTTCAAATCCGCTGTAGCTCCTCAGTTCAGACGATCATCTTAAATATTTATATGCAACTCAGTTTTAATTTTGGTTTCGGTGCATCGTTACAAATGAAAGCCTTTGGGAAAACTAACGACTAAATGAGAAATGCACTGAAATCACAAGCAATACAATTTACAGTATAATGTTGGTTCATTCTAAACCCCCAGCTAAATCATTGCAGATATATTTGTGAATCCTGTCCTGCTTGTCACTGAATATTAAACCAGATTCAGCTTTTTGTTGATAACTGCAGGACTTGCTGTCAACTGATGTATTAACGATGTTATATCATCAAAGTTTAATGAGGTCTTGTCATCCTTCTCTTTTAGGGCTGTTTCCCTGCACACTACTCTCTGGACGAAGAGGGCCAGGACCATCTGTCCTGTCTCGATATCAATCATACGCACTTTCTGCTGGTGGATGATGGCACTCATGGACATTATGGAGTTGAGATAGAGCTGCGCACCCGTCTGGAGAGATTCATCTCTCAGCAATCACTGGGAAACAGAGGTGCAGCTTCATTAGATTACACATATGGAATATAAATAATGGAATTTAAATCAAATATAGATTTGCAGTGTAATGATAAATTATTGTACAGTACAGTAGAACAATAACCATCAGTGTAAGTTCAAAAGTTTAGAGTCAGTATGATTTGTGTAATATTTTTGAAAGAAGTCTATTATCAAGGCTTAAAAAATATAGTAAAAACTCTGAAATATTATTAAAATTCCAAAGAACTGTTTTCTATTTAAAATATTCTATTGTATTCTATTTCTTTTTTTTATATTATGTAGTTGTGCTTGGAGTCAATTGTTTTATTTGTGGTAATAATGCAATGAAACATGCCAAATTATCCCAACATATTTTTTGGTCATGGTGTCATATAAAGACATTATGAGCTCATGCAAAAACAAGAGAGAACCAACAGAATATTAATAACTGGCTATGTACTAGTCAATGTGTGCTTTTTGCATTTTGTATTTGCATAGTAAAATAAAACCTGTAGCTGTAGTTGGCCTTTTTTGACAAATAATTTTGTCTTCCCTTATTTAAAAATATTTAAACAATATAAAATGTTTCTTATATTTTGATGGTTTAATTGAACTTGTAGGATCATTAAAACAAATATCCCCTCCATAAATCACTTTTAGCCACTAATGTATCTTGTTTTAAGAATATTATGATTAAAAGTATTGTAACGTAGATAGCAAGGAAAAACTCAGAGAAAACAGGAACTTCGGGATGGTCTCTCTTTATTGGGAGCCAGCAGCAGTACACACACACACACAAGCATAGACATAATAAATACATAGACGCCCTATTGGCCGCTTTGGAACGTTGCTGCGATACGTCAACGGGTCCGCCATTTTGCGGAGGGCAAGACTACACTGTAATCAATTGCAAGTAAACGGGTGAGCTGCATTTTTTCTGGATAAAAAGAAAAACTGTTTTACATTTATGAACCGATTTCAGTGGTTTGTATGTGGTGTACAAAAAGTTCCATCTCTAGTTATTTAAAATCTCGATAGTTATACTTGTAAAAATTTGTTTTTAATAAAGAATGGTCAAAGCTCATAAAAATATTGATAATAGCATATAGTTTATTAATAAAACTATAATAATAGCAATAGAATAAGAAATATCAATTACAGAATATACACAATAAAAAAATAAGTTAAATAGGGACTTATATTTAATATTTAACTCTCTTTTGTTAAATATCAGTTTTATTGATCAGTAATAGCCATTATAACAGAAGTAGCTTCAGTCAAACATACAGCAGGATACAACGTTAAAAAAGCCTAAATATAAAGTTATGAAACTTCACTTTGCCCTCAGCCAAAACGATTTACCAGGGAAATATTTATAGAGACCACAGATCGCCCGTTAATTATACACAAGACGAATTATATCTCATGTTTAACCACTAGACTAGAGACATCCGAGCCAGCGGCAAACTTCAGATGCACTGGCCGAGGTACGGCTGTTCCAGGTGGGGTAGACGAGCGCTGAGCGCCCTGTGATCGCATCTTACAACTCCGAAACCGTCAGATCAAATTTTTAAATAGGCGCTATCTTTATAAACAAACCACATATTTCAGCTTTAAACAATTACATTGTCGACTGAAGAACTTTTAAAACTACATTTCGTGACACAATAACAGTATTATCTTTAAATGTATCCTCTGAACGTTACTATTACTAATTAAATCATGACCAAATACAACAAAAAACAAACGTTCAGTCTTGCTTGTGAAAGGTAATTCCTCGAAAGCTATGGCGGCAAATCAATGACAATAATAAACGAGCGCACAGCTGATGCTGGCGCGCGCGGTAAATGACTTTCGCGAGCGAATAACAGATCTACACGCGAGGAAACGGGAACTCGCGAGCTCATTCAAGCCCTGCGCGCGCTCATGACATCTCCTCTGCACGCAATACAAGCCCTCGCGCGCGCGATTGATCATACCACACGCCCTCGCGCGCGCAATTGATCATTCCACACGCTCTCGCGCTTGATCTGCTCTCGCCTGCTCCTTTTGCTCGCTCGAACAATTTTATTTTTGACAGTTGAGGGGCGGGACTCCCCTTTTCCGGAAGTCAGTTGTGATTGGACGCCTGTCCAATGACTTGTAATTCACTTGACTTGAGACATCACTTAATTTGTTTTATTTATTGTGGTTAATTATTGTGTAATGTGATTCAATGCATTGTTAATTTAGAATATATTCTTACCAGATATTTTTTTTTAACAGAAAGTATTACTAGTGATTGCATTGTGTTGTTAAGAGATAATTTACAGACTGTAATGACACATTTCCATGGTTATTAGCATTGTAAATCTACCAAATTTTGTATGAATTTTTACATAATATAAATGGTTCATTATATTTTCTATTAAATGTAAAAGGGGTTCTGGCTTCTCAAGTTAAGATACAGTACACAGCATTAATTATAGCTTTAAAAGCCTTTCCAGGATTTGCTACCGAATAAAGAGAAACAATATTAAATCCAGCTAATTATTAAACCCAGCAAAGCTATTACATCATTATATAGTGATCTTAATCATCTAACTTTTTGTAAGCTAATAACTTAAGAGAAAGTATGAGGCAAGTAGTGTACACAGCATAAATGATTAAACCCCATCTGCACATAACATATCTTATTATGTTACATAGAAAATTAAATACATTCATGCTGCCAGAACACCTTTTACATTTAATAGAAAATATAATGAACCACTCAAAATTGACATAATAGTAATACACAGGATGAAAACAAAAAGCTTACACAACAACTCTTGCTTATTGATATAAACAAGTAATTTATCTTTGATCCAAAGCCCTCGTTATATTTACAACTATTTAATGGACACTTTTTACATTCTGAGGCTCTCAGATCCACTTTAATTTTAATAATAATAATAATAATTCATTACATTTATATAGCGCTTTTCTGGACACTCAAAGCGCTTTACATAGAAGGAGGGAATCTCCTCAACCACCACCAATGTGCAGCATCCACCTGGATGATGCGACGGCAGCCATATTGCGCCAGAACTAGTGGCGCAATTACTAGTAATAATTTTAGTATTACTAAAATTACTAGTAGTACTAGTACTACTAGGCAATTACTAGTAATAATTACTAGTCTTAATTTTGGTCGGATAAACGTAAATGTATGGTAAATTGGGGGTCTAGGGGAACTATAGCAAATATGACTTTTTCTCCAATTTATTTTAGATATTTTAAGCCAACACAAATCACATAGTCTTTTAAATATAAAATGTAAAAATGTATAAGAATTTTCATGATTTGCAATGCTAATAACCATGGAAATGTGTCATTACAGTCTGTAAATATCTCTTAACAACACAATGCAATCACTAGTAATACTTTTTTAAAAGAATATATTCTATATTAACAATGCATTAAATCACATTACACATTAATTAACCACAATAAATAAATAAAAATTAGTGATGTCTCAAGTCAAGTGAATTACAAGTCAGTGGACAGGCGTCCAATCACAACTGACTTCCGGAAAAGGGGAGTCCCGCCCCTCAACTGTCAAAAATAAAATTGTTCGAGCGAGCAAAAGGAGCAGGCGAGAGCAGATCAAGCGCGAGAGCGTGTGGAATGATCAATTGCGCGCGCGAGGGCGTGTGGTATGATCAATCGCGCGCGCGAGGGCTTGTATTGCGTGCAGAGGAGATGTCATGAGCGCGCGCAGGGCTTGAATGAGCTCGCGAGTTCCCGTTTCCTCGCGTGTAGATCTGTTATTCGCTCGCGAAAGTCATTTACCGCGCGCGCCAGCATCAGCTGTGCGCTCGTTTATTATTGTCATTGATTTGCCGCCATAGAAAGCTGTTTTCAATTGTGTGGCGATTTGTACAGCCCCAAGCAGCGCACAAAACAGGCATTTTTCTCAATAGCTTGTTTTCACGTGACGTCACGCCACTGCGTTGCCATGGCGCGAAATGCAGATGGAGGGCAGGAAGTGATTTTCTATATTTAGGAAGCACTATAACAAACTCAATATGCCTATGTTTTGCGTCGTTTATGGTTGCTCAAATCGATCAAACCACGAGGAGTTTTTATCGTGTGCCAAAAGTTGTTGTTCATAAGGGGGAAAAATACAAGAAATTGACAGAAAAACACCGGGGAAAATGCCTTGCAAACCTACGTCTGCGGTCGGGAGGAGCCGAATGGGAAAATGCCCGTGTGTGTGTGCAGTGATCACTTCGTCAAATGTGAGTTAATACATTATTTATGTGGCTTATAATTACATAATTCAGGTGTTTAAATACACTTATGTGGCTGTTTGTGTAACGTACCAGTTTCCAAACTTTGTAAAGTCAAAGTATGTCTGTAAGACGAGGTAGTTGCTGATATCTACCGCCTCAATGGCAGGCAAATCTCTCAATTCAGTTGAAAATCGGTCCTCTTCATAACGTAAGGTCATGTCCAACATATGTTTCGATTTTCTAATTATATATTTCTCTTGTAATAGCCTCAAAAGTAGTACAGTATGGACTTTCCTCCATCTCGTCCATTGCGCTCTTCACTTCCTGCCCTCCATCTGAATTTCGCGCGTCAACACAATCACGTGACTGCAAACCACCTATTCCCATAAAGAGAGGTATAGGCAAGTTGCCCTCCTTGTTATGGCGGCGCCGTTGACGTACGCTCCAGCAGCCAATAGGGAGTCTATGTATATATTATGTCTATGCACACAAGCACCCCACACTGCGCGTTCTTCTCTGCTTTTAACAGTGCTACGGCCCACAAACACAGGCCCGCCACCACCCTCTACTGGACAACCCCAATACCACCCTTAACATACAACATTTCCCCTCCACTTAACTCAAAGGCAATCCTTCCCCAAATCACATATTCAAAGACAATTTTACAGCGATTTTTTTTTTTTTTTTTTTTTTTTTTTTTTTACATCACATAATTCATAATTCAATAGGTTTTTCTTGATGACACAATGTATTATGTCACCAAGTCTTTAAGATATGCTGGTATAGGATACAGGTCCTGTGATTTCTTGAATTACTCCCTGCACCCATTTTGGTCCATACCCAAAGTTCCTAGTGTACACCGTATCTCCTAATTCAAAATAGCGAGATTTTGCATGTTGGTCATGTTGCTCTTTTTGAACTTGTTGTTTCAATTCAATTTTTCTGGTGAAGTCAGGGTGCATTTTGTCTAAGGTGCATTGCAATTTTCTTCCCATCATCATTTCTGCAGGTGACAATCCCGTTGTAGACTGGGGTGTAATACGATAACTAAACAATGCTCTATGCAACTTAGTCTCCATAGTGTTTCCAGAACTTTTTTTCATGAGGTCCTTAATGTTTCCAGAACTTTTTTTCATGAGGTCCTTAAAAGTGTGGACTGCCCGCTCAGCAAGCCCATTAGAGGATGGATGATACGGGGCAGAAGTAACATGCGTTATGCCATTTCTACATGAATTATTTGCTCCCTTCACTTACAAAACACTGAGCATTATCAGACACCATCATTTCAGGAATACCATGGATACTGAAACTCTTTCTGAGGCACTCAAGAGTATTCGCGGTTGTTGCTGAATTTACTGGATATGCCTCAATCCACTTAGAATGGGCATCAACTAAGATTAAAAACATCTTCTCCAGGAATGGACCAGCAGCATAGTCATATGCACTCTTCTCCATGGCTGTTGTGGCCATTCCCATGGATGAAGTGGTGCACCTACAGGGCTTTTTCTATGTCCTTGACACACAGTACAATCTTTTACTCGGGCCTCAATGTCAGCATCTAAATTTGGCCACCACAGATAACTCCTGGCCAGGACTTTCATCCTTGACATACCTGGGTGAGACTGATGTAGCTGTTCCAGTAACCCCGAACGTCCTTGCTCTGGAATGATGATGCGGGCTCCCCACAGCACACACCCGTCTTGAACACTGAGCTCTTGTTGCCTCTGTTTATAAGGTGCAAATTCATTGATATTACTGTGATCAGGCCAACCTTTAAGCACATACTCACGCACTCTAGAGAGGACAGGATCTCGAGTTGTCCAGTGCTTGATTTGCTCTGATGTCGTCAAAGGATTTGCAACACTGTCCACCACCAAGACATAATCCTCCTTCGAGTCTTTCTCTGGAATCTCTGGAACAGGAACACGACTGAGGGCATCTGCATTTCCATTGTCCTTACCCACTCTATAAGAAATTACATACTCATATGCCCCCAACATAACTGCCCATCTCATAATTCTTTGAGAGACCATCTGCACTTTCAGTTCATTCAGTAAACTTAGTAAAGGTTTATGGTCTGTACAGATCACAAATTTACGGCCATACAAATATTTATGGAATTTCTTTACCCCGAACACTACAGCTAAACCCTCCTTCTCCAGCTGTGAGTAGTTTTTTTCTGCTACTGTAAGTGTTCGTGATACAAACCCAATGGGTCTCTCCGTTCCATCTGCCATACGATATGCCAACAGGGCTCCCACACCGTACGCTGAAGCATCACGAGAAAGCACTAATTCTTTCTTCTCATAATAGTAGATTAACACCCGGTTAGACTGCAGTAACTCATTGGATTCTTTAAAAGCTACCGCTTGTTCCTCTTTCCAACACCAGGGGACATCATTCTTCAAAAGCCTGTGCAATGGAGCAAGCAGTGTTGAGAGATTTGGCAGAAACCTGTTATAGAAATTCAACAGTCCCAAATATGCTTTCAGCTCTGTTACGGACGTCGGTCTTGGTGCATCTTGAACTGCTTGGACTTTTTCAGGAACTGGATGAATACCAGTGGCATCCACTTTGTCCATCCATCTTCTTCCGCTTATCCAGGGCCGGGTCGCGGGGGCAGCAGTCTAAGCAGAGATGCCCAGACTTTCCTCTCCCTAGACACTTCCTCCAGCTCTTCCGGGGGGACACCGAGGCGTTCCCAGGCCAGCTGGGAGACATAGTCTCTCCAGCGTGTCCTAGGTCTTCCCCGGGGTCTCCTCCCAGTGGGACGTGCCCGGAACACCTTCCCGGGAAGGCGTCCAGGAGGCATCCGGAACAGATGCCCGAGCCACCTCAGCTGACCCCTCTCGATGTGGAGGAGCAGCGGCTCTACTCTGAGCTCCTCCCGAGTGACCGAGCTTCTCACCCTATCTCTAAGGGATCGCCCAGCCACCCTGCGGAGAAAGCTCATTTCGGCCGCCTGTATCCGGGATCTTGTTCTTTCGGTCATGACCCAAAGCTCATGACCATAGGTAAGAGTGGGAACGTAGATTGACCGGTAAATCGAGAGCTTCGCCTTGCGGCTCAGCTCTTTCTTCACCACGACAGACCGGTGCATTGACCGCATTACTGCAGAAGCTGCTCCGATCCGTCTGTCAATCTCCCGTTCCATCCTTCCCTCACTCGTGAGCAAAACCCCAAGATACTTAAACTCCTCCACTTGAGGCAGGACCTCTCCACCAACCTGAAGTAGGCAAGCCACCCTTTTCCGACTGAGGACCATGGCCTCGGATTTGGAGGTGCTGATTCTCTGGTCTATAAGCCATGATCGTCCTAATAAATTAGGCCCAGCTCCTGCCACCACCACCGGTGAGGTCTTTGATAAGCCCTTTGTGTTTGAGTTTAACCTTGGTGGTACCTAGAACGTGCACTGGCTGTCCGGTGTATGTTTTAGACTGAGAGAGCTTGTTTTGAGTTCAGCCAAGTTCATTTTAGCTTCCATTTTTCCATACTCCATCTGTGATAAGACAGTCACACTACATCCAGTGTCAATCTCAAACTTCACAGGGCATTCATTTACCACCAGTGTCTGTGTAATAGGGGGTACATGGGCCTGGGGGGCCTTCTTCAGACTGATCTTCCTCCTCTTCTTGAAGATAGTTTGCCCTCTTTGATTGATTTCCTCTTCCCCATTTCCAAAATTTCCTTTCTTTATCAACACCAGTTTCTGGTGGTTTCATTCTACATACTCTTTTCACCTGTCCAATTTTACCACAATTATAACACTTTTCGTTGGCAAATCTACAGTCTTTTGGCCCATGGTTACTTCCACCACATCGATAGCACATTCCTGTAACACTCGATTTACTTTTTTCTCCTGTGTCCATCTTAAAAACAGTGGTACCCATTCGATTTCCTTTATCTTTATGCAAATCAGCCATATCCTTATTAGCAGCTTCAAAAGCCTGTAACGCCATAACGCCGTCTCAAACGTCAGTCCATCCTCAGCCAGTAATCTCCGTTGTATGCTGTCATCATTAACACCACACACTAATCTGTCTCTCAGCATAACTTTCAGCGTGTCTCCAAAATTACAATCTTGTGCCAGCTTCCTCAGTTCAGCCACATATTCTACTATGCTTTCATCACAGCGTCTGTTACATGAATTAAACTTCCACTTTTTTTTAAAACTATTTCACTGGGCTTCGGATTAAAATGATTTTTCAGCAAACTCACCAGATCCTCATAACTTTTTGATCCCGGTCTCTTAGGACTCAGTAAATTCCTCATTGTTTCACCTGTTTATAAGCGTCGTGTTTCCATCAGAGAGTGGCGCGAAGATACCAGTGGTCTGTGTGGTCTTGAATGGTGGTCCAGTAACTCTAAACGCGAGATTTTATTAAAGTCATCAGTTTCGTAGATCATCATACAGTAGCTGAATGTTCTTTCATTAATCCAAATTCACATATTTATTCACAGACGATCTACAATTCAATCCTCTACAAGGGGTCTGAGCTCCCACACAGCTCAACAATATGGCTCGTTTTTTCTCTGGTTCTTCAACATCATTTGCCACGAAAAAATTATTCAATATTTCACAATACTCCTCTCATGATTGTGCGTTATTATCAAATGGTGTCACGGATCCCAGCATGCCAGCCATAGTTCAATTCAGTTCAGTCAGTACTTCAGGTGATAGCTATTAACTTTCATCAGCTCATCCAGTTAGCGTCCTGCTTTTTATTTGCCCTCAGGAAACAGCTACTCCAAAGTTCTGACTTTCATCCTCGTCGCCATATGTTGTAACGTAGATAGCAAGGAAAAACAGGAACTTCGGGATGGTCTCTCTTTATTGGGACTCATCTCTGTAGCCAGCAGTACACACACACAAGCACCCCACACTGCGCGTTCTTCTCCTCCTTTTAACAGTGCTACGGCCCACAAACACAGGCCGCCACCACCCTCTACTGGACAACCCCAATACCACCCTTAACATACAACAAAAAGTCACACCATTTTGATTTCATGGCTCTTTAACACTGTTCACTGGTCACTTTTGATTATTTGTGAAGTGTTCCTGTTTATAAGCGTCGTCTTTCCATCAGAGAGTGGCGCGAAGATACCAGTGGTCTGTGTGGTCTTGAATGGTGATCCAGTAACTCTAAACGTGAGATTTTATTAAAGTCATCAGTTTCGTAGATCATCATACAGTAGCTGAATGTTCTTTCATTAATCCAAATTCACATATTTATTCACAGACGATCTACAATTCAATCCTCTACAAGGGGTCTGAGCTCCCACACAGCTCAACAATATGGCTCGTTTTTTCTCTGGTTCTTCAACATCATTTGCCACGAAAAAATTATTCAATATTTCACAATACTCCTCTCATGATTGTGCGTTATTATCAAATGGTGTCACGGATCCCAGCATGCCAGCCATAGTTCAATTCAGTTCAGTCAGTACTTCAGGTGATAGCTATTAACTTTCATCAGCTCATCCAGTTAGCGTCCTGCTTTTTATTTGCCCTCAGGAAACAGCTACTCCAAAGTTCTGACTTTCATCCTCGTCGCCATATGTTGTAACGTAGATAGCAAGGAAAAACAGGAACTTCGGGATGGTCTCTCTTTATTGGGACTCATCTCTGTAGCCAGCAGTACACACACACAAGCACCCCACACTGCGCGTTCTTCTCTCCTTTTAACAGTGCTACGGCCCACAAACACAGGCCGCCACCACCCTCTACTGGACAACCCCAATACCACCTTAACATACAACAAAAAGTCACACCATTTTGATTTCATGGCTCTTTAACACTGTTCACTGGTCACTTTTGATTATTTGTGAAGTGTTCCTGTTTATAAGCGTCGTCTTTCCATCAGAGAGTGGCGCGAAGATACCAGTGGTCTGTGTGGTCTTGAATGGTGATCCAGTAACTCTAAACGTGAGATTTTATTAAAGTCATCAGTTTCGTAGATCATCATACAGTAGCTGAATGTTCTTTCATTAATCCAAATTCACATATTTATTCACAGACGATCTACAATTCAATCCTGAACAAGACGCCGTGTGTCGTGCTCGAGGGATCTGGAGGCCTGGCTGATGTCATTGCTCAGGTGGCGGCCCTGCCGGTGTCAAAGGTCACGATGGAGCTTATGACAAATCTCTTGAAGAGGTTTTTTGTACAAGAGTTCGAAAGCTTTAATGAGGAGAAGATCATTGAGTGGACCAAGAAGGTAATAGGCAAAAACATACATACAAATTATGACAGTTTCATACAAACTCAAAATTACACAGTAGGAATCAACGTTTGGTGTCAATAAGATTTTTTTTATGCTTTTGAAAGAAGTCTCTTCTGTTCACCAAGGCTGCTGTTATTGGATAAAAAATACAGTAAAAACTCTAATATTGTAAAATATTTTTATAATTTAAATTACCTGTTTTCTATGTGAAATGATCTGAAATGTAATTAATTCCTGTGATCAAAGCTAACACGTAACACACACTCATTGTGTCAGCTTCACTAACACGTAACATGCACTCATTGTGTCCGCTTTACTAACACGTAACACACACTCATTGTGTCCGCTTCACTAACACGTAACACACACTCATTGTGTCCGCTTCACTAACACGTAACACACACTCATTGTGTCCGCTTCACTAACACGTAACACACACTCATTGTGTCCGCTTCACTAACACGTAACATGTAACACACTCAATGTGACCACTTCACTAACACGTAACACACACTCATTGCGTCCGCTTCACTAACACGTAACACACACTCATTGCGTCCGCTTCACTAACGCGTAACACACACTCATTGCGTCCGCTTCACTAACACGTAACACACACCATTGTGTCCGATTCACTAATACGTAACACACACTCATTGTGTCCGCTTCACTAACACGTAACACACACTCATTACGTCCACTTCACTAACATGTAAACACACACTCATTGCGTCTGCTTCACTAACGCGTAACACACACTCATTACGTCCACTTCACTAACATGTAACACACACTCATTGCGTCCGCTTCACTAACACGTAACATGCACTCATTGTGTCCGCTTCACTAACACGTAACACACACTCATTGTGTCCGCTTCACTAACACGTAACACACACTCATTGTGTCCGCTTCACTAACACGTAATACACACTCATTGTGTCCGCTTCACTAACACGTAACACACACTCATTGTGTCCCTTCACTAACACGTAACATGCACTCATTGTGTCCCCTTCACTAACACGTAACATGTAACACACTCAATGTGACCACTTCACTAACACGTAACACACATTTATTACGTCCGCTTCACTAACACGTAATACACACTCATTACGTCCGCTTCACTAACACGTAATACACACTCATTACGTCCGCTTCACTAACACGTAACACATACTCATCACAACCGTTCAACAGATGCATAATTTTATGGTAAGTTGGAAGAGCCAGAACTGAAACGGTGACAAACAATAACAATACATGATGTAACCAACTAACTACTATATGTCAAATGTGTCAATCAAGATGCAACTTTGCGAAACAGACTGTCTTTATTTAAATTGTTTTTACAATAGCCTAATATTAAAGCTAGAAGCTAAGCTAAGCCGTGGTGCGGGCCCTGTGTATACATTATATACTGTATATAGTCATGAAATAGAAGATGTATTTATTTTTAATTTCTTTAGATTAAGGACATTATCCGGATTCCTCATCTGCTGACTGTGTTTCGTATTGACGAGGATAATAACTATGATGTTGACGTTGCTATTCTACAGGCTCTGCTGAAAGGTATGATCACATTTTAGGCAGAACATGCACACATCCCTCCATTTCTTGATCTGGAAACTGAGACTCAATTCACATTTCCAGGCAGAGTGTAATTGGATTATGCTGATGTTGGATAACTAATGATGGATGTAAAGGACTCTATTTTGTGATGTTAGTTGGAAGGCTAGTCCACTACGGAACTCCGGCAAGAAGTATGACAGGAGACGGAAGACAGTTCAACTGTTTATATCTTCAGATGTGCCAGTATACATATCCAGCATTATACAGCGTTAGAATTGAGGTGGTAAAATGTGGTTTAGTATTCATGCTGTAAGGGGTTTACAGTCAAAGACCCAGAACCAGATATGAAGAATGAAGACCCGGAGTCAAAATTATAAAAAATGAAAGAACAGTTTTACTGAAGATAGTTTGCAGTTTCATCAGCAGAAGTCAGCTTCAATACTCACACAGGAGTTCGTAGGCCGCCCCGCTTACAGTTACAAAGATCACAGCAGTTATACCATTTTCAAGGTCTAAGCTACGTCATTGCTTACAGGTTGAATGGTTCTCATTGGCTTAGAAATAGATAAACACAGTAATTTTCCACACACATACAGACAGACGGAAGCATATCTCCATCGATTATGCATCTGACACATTCGGACCCACGTCATGACCTTCCAGGTCGCAGATTTGGATTGTTGAGCGCCAGCATGTCTCGAACAACAATTCACTCAATCTCCAATAATGCCAGTGATTCCTTAACCAAGAAGACTAACACACACACCGACACACAGCTTTTCCAAGGTTGGATTTAGCCAGGCTCAAACTATAAACATGAGAGTCATCTCAAAACATCAAGATAATGCGTTCTTTCTCTTAACTTTAGTATAACTGGAAAGTAAGGCTTTAACAAAGAAATGGTCCATTAAACTATAGGTTTTAACACGTTGAAGATCTTTCTCAAACACAAAACAAGTCCCTATTTCATTTCTGGAAGCTGGGATAAATAAGCAAGCACTTTTACTGCATTCAGATATCAAATACATACATTAAAGAATACATGAAAAGAATATTTCAGTAATTATACTGGTAACTTCTATAACAAAGTGAAATCTCAGAAGCCTAGAGAAATCATTCAACTCATTTAATATTTAGAAAGAAAAATATTGATTAATAATTTGATTATAATTACTCATCATTACATATACATTGAAGCAGCAGTGGATTTCAATCCACCCCCATCAGTCCCCCGTTTTAGACCAATGTGGGGTCCAATACCACCACATCTGGTCTATCAATAAAGGCTGCTTCAAAATGTTACGTTTCTGACCCATGCTGCTCTGTCAGGTTAATTTTTTTTTTTTTTTTTTTTTTTTTTTATAAAACAGACAATATCTTTTTCCTTCAAGGACTTATCATGAACAAAATATCCCTCAAATTATCCCTCATATCCAAGATAGTATATTATTCTCCAGAACCTTTGGACATAGCTGTCTTTACATTTTACTAATTTGGTATTATCATCAACAACACTGATTACAGAACAAGTGCATATCTAACATCCAAAAAGCCGGGCTGAATAAGAAGACACTGCTCCTGTACTCTCGACCTTGATCGAACCCTCAGTCACTCCTCAGATATTAAAGACAGACATTGTCTACAATCATAAATACACGAATACATGAACCAGTTTTTATAAAACTATAATTTTCAAATCCTTTTATTATAAACAAAGTTGGATGGTTAATCCATTATTTTCACTAACCCTTTTATAGACACAATGGTTGTCAAATAAAATAAAATAAATAAACAACAAAGAATAAAATATTAATAATTAAGAGCACTTTAAGTCTTTACTGAAATTATTCTTAAGTTGACGGTCACATAGCATGTACCATGTTAATTGTATAACATCTTATACCCTTTTTTGTTTGTTTCAAAAATAGAAATAAAATAAAACAAATTCACATCATCATTTCAATCATTATTTGACCACTAAAATATAGTATTGTTCCCCCATTCTGCTTAATAAAGCTTTTGTTAATTCCTTATCTTTATATCACGTTAATCCCTGTTAATCATATAATGGCTCATTTTTATTCTGAAACTCACTTTTCATACCATTTAAACTTAATTTGACTTCCATAAATTCTATCAGAAATTTTATTTTCATAACATACATTTTTCTATATTTCTTCCATCTTTCCCATGAGTCTCTCACCCATGTCTTAAACTAAAAGTTAAACAACACTTAAAGTTCCCTCATTAGGGAAGTCCTGGTATTTTAATAATTCTTCAATTCCCTTGTTTTCTTATCATTAATTTTAACTTTATTTTTCATTATAACTACTTCTCACAGTATTTCTCTATCAAAGGGTTAGTCTAAAGATGCAAAAAATATTATCAGTATTGTCTCAGTCCCACTTATCTTTATACAGTTGTGCAGAAACCAAAATATTATGTCATTTAACCTTTATTAACTAAATTGAAGTTTTCTTGGACATCTAATGTCATACATCCATTTAATGGATTGAGAAATTAAATTTTTTTAGCAGTTATATTCACTCTTCCTTTGTTCGCCCACCGGCCTTTCGTAAAAATGAGGGAGCTCACTCTGGATAATTTGGATAGTGACTTAGCCAATGTGTCACTTTGTCTCTCTGCCGTCAAATCTATTATTTTTACATTTAACATTATGATCCCACCTAGTTGTCTATTTAAATTTAGACCCTCAGTTGAATTTAGACAAGAGTTTTTACCCCATAATGGACGGCAATCTTCAACTTCACAATTCCAATTTAAATACTAATCCAGAGAGTAATTCAAATCAACATCATACATGACAAAAAAGTCATAATTACCAATAGCAGACAGAGCTGGAAAACCAATCCAATTAAAGCTCGTCCCATGTTCTGCATTGTCTTTTCATCAGATTGACTCAGAATTATCAGCTTCTTTAAAGTTTGTCGTTTCACTTAACCCATCTGTAATGATAAAACACTCATTCCAGAGGTTAATGACACAATATCACAAAATAATAGTATTAACACATACACGACATAAAGTGCAGTCACCATCAC
The DNA here is from genome assembly GCA_036326025.1 of Chrosomus eos. Lineage (NCBI taxonomy): Eukaryota > Metazoa > Chordata > Actinopteri > Cypriniformes > Leuciscidae > Chrosomus > Chrosomus eos. The sequence continues at coordinate 3,531,358 of CM070826.1, forward strand.
ACACACTCATACTGGACACGCATGTTAACTGCTCATTTTCAATGTTCGCTTTTTAATATTAACTCTTTCTTTTATATATTATTGCTAAAAAAATATTTAAATTTTAAATAAGATTTTAAACTTCACATTTTTCCTGTAGCTTTTACCTTACTTTACGTAGTCTCTTAACCAGTTGCAAAGCATTTCTGTTCATTATTCCTTAGATTTTTAGACAAGTCAGCTGAGTTGCTTTGTTCATTATCATTATTTTGCTTCAGCTTGCTCTAGCAGGCCAATAACAGAAAGACAGACACAGCCATCCCTTCCTCCACTCAAACAGTCTCTCTCTCTTATTAACAAATAATAATTACATTAAATTAATCACTATCCTTTTACCATTAAATTTTGTTATCCAGACTTTTCTCAAATCAAAAACTGTCTTCATCTTTAGCCACCCACCATGTCAAACGACCTTCAGGAGTTAAAACATATTAGTTCAAAATCAACACTTCTATAAATTTTCTTATTCTTGCCCATGAGGCAGCCAATACATAAAAAGTTTTGTTCCTGTCTCCACAACAAACAATGGCAATCCCCTCATTTCTCAGCTGTCTCTTGAAAGCCCATTCCCGTTAGCTCTTTATCTTTAATTTTCCTCTCCTCAGGGTGTTGTCCCCCTGGCATAATTGCAGATACTTGTCACAATGAAAAACAAGCCATACAATTAATGCGGTTTCTTCTGGTGAGTGGTATAGAGGAGCTTTGCATTTATAGGGCAGACTGCCGTAACTCGTCACAGCGTCATCTCCCCTTAACGGTATAAGGACGCTGCTGGCCTCACAGCTCCTGCTCAACTCTCATACCTGTCTCAATAACACACCTCCATTCAGGAAGTCCGCAGTGACTTTACGATAATCCCCTGGCTTAGGTTGCCCTCTGTCTGGCCAAAGAGAGTCTTACCCGTCGTGGGGTGATTATCTCGTGCCCACTGGTACCGCTCTTTCCCAATACCAAATCAGTCTTCTTCAACAGAACTCAGCTGTTTTCTGGAGCTTTAGGAAAGGCACGTTCAAGAGTCACCAGAGCCATTCTGATTGCCTAATAGTGTTTACACAGGGAGACAGGTTAATAACAGCAGTATTTAATCACTAAAATCCATTAACCATCTTAAAATCATCAACCTATCTATTTAGATTATACTCAGTGAATTTAGATCACAACCATACATTCAGTGTACTGTTACTGTACATCTGTAGCTGTAGCCATCGGGCCTGTTTCAATGGTGGAGACTTAAGATAAGACAAAGAAGTTACTGGTCCTAAAATAAAATAATCAAAAATGTTATTTCTATCATTTAAGATCTGTATTATTATTTTAAAGACTTCTTTAAAGTCATTCAGTTTTACATTTAAAACATTCACAAATACAAATTGCTCTATGAATGGCAATGATTTCTTTTAACATCTCTGTGTCTGATTTTTCAACTGAAACACTGTGCTTTTACTATAAATAGCTTATTATTACTTATGACACAGGGTCAGATAACAGCCTGTTAGCTGAGATTGACTGAGAGAGACTCTGAGGCACTCAGGATTGGTACACTGTTCTCTCATAAACTTCTAACTTCAACAAAATCATTAAACTTTATCTATCATCTTTTAACTATCCCAGCTTAAGGCATCTTTGCCAGAAATGACAGTTGTTTCCAAATAAACATAATTTTATAGTTGTCTTTATTTAGACATTACAAATTTCCACTCAGATGTGTCTGTCGTACTGGCCGTTTACAGCCACAGCAGACATCAGATTCAGATAAGCAACCTGTTTCATTACAGCCAATAACAAACTTATCTTTTGAAAGCAAAACATCAGCTTCTAGTTCTTTCATGGTCAACAGTTTTCAAGCTGTTTTTTTAATCAGATGCCTTTCTACACATTTTACATTTATCAACTGTTAATTCAGTAACCAACTGCTTCTGCTTATTTGATCTTAAATAATTATTCTAGTTCTCAATAACATTTCACATTTCATCTCAATTTTAATTGTCAAGTTCTTAATTACCATAGCTTAATATGTCTTCAAAGTTTTTTTTTTTTTTTTTTTTTCCTAGGAGTTTATCAATCTCCAATTAGGATTCACACTAACTTTGACGAGGCTAGTACTCTCTGCTTGTGATACATCTTTTGTAGTTATTATAAATCATCTGTGAGATTAGTCTTTCTATATAATCTAAACCCTTTTGAAAATGTTTAATTAAAACACAATAATCTTTTTAGTTACTTTTATATATTTTGCAATTCACATTTGTTGGAGTCATTATCCATAATTTTACATCAAACTGTATTCATTTATAAAAATTACTATTATAGATCTTTTCAAAAGGATTCACTTTAAGACTTTAATCTTTTGACCTTGTTTTTATCTCTTATTCTCTCTCAGACGAAAATGTTAATATCGTCTTCACTTAAACACTGATCTACTTTCAAACCTGCATTATTACCAGAAATGTGTCACTGTCACATTTTCAAACACCTTCTCAGTGGGCATTTACATGTTAAATAGTCCTGCTGACCATAATTAAAACACTCTCTGTCTGCTCTAACTTACTGCACACCCTTGAAGCAGTGTGTCCCATTTAGGAATGCAAACAGAGCCACTAATAAGCAGTTCTCTGTATTCTTTTACAGTCCACCAATGGCAGATACAACAATAGACGAATCATATCTTCATCATTATTATTGGCACAACATTAATTTTCATAAGCTGCATCGAAATGCTCAAAATATTCGAAGTTGTTTTCTCAAAGTTTCTGTTTAACTTTAGTCACTTGTCCAGGGAAATTATCCCTGACCCAGAATTTCTTTCACTTGCTTTTATAATCATCGTAAGCAATACGAGGCTAAACATTTAAAATTTTCAGTTTCTTTGTTTGTTTGTAGCCAGTCAAGTTGTTGTTTAAATTTCCAATCAAATTTGCAAACCTTTTCAAAACCGACCTTTTCTTTATTTTAAAATTTTTTTTTAAAAAATAGCCTAATTTTTAAAGCTAAACAAAGCTAAGAAACCGTGGTGGGGCCCGTTTTAAACATTAAATAAAATGTATATATAATGAAATAAAGAAAGTAATTTTTTTTTTAATTTCTTTAGATTTAAAGGGCATTTCCGGATTCCCCAACTGCTTTACTGTGGGTTTTTTTATTGGGCAGGAAAAAAAAACATGAATGGGAACGTTGCCCAAATTTTAAAAAGGGGTCGCTAAAGGTAAAAAAATCACATTTTAAAGCCCGAACATGCACACAACCCTTTCCCTTTCTTATCGGAAAAATGAAGACTCAAATTCACATTTCCGGCAATAGGAAAAAGTAAATTAATCTGTGTTGGATAACCAATTTAAAAGGGTGTAAAGGACTCCCAAATTTTTTGATGTTTTGGAAGGCTAGGCCCCTACCGGGAAAACCCGGGGAAGGGGAAATATGCAGGAGACGGGAAAACATTCAACTGTTTTAAAATCTTCAGATGTGCCAGTAAAACAATCCCGCCTTATACAAACGGGTTTGAAAATTGAGGGGGGTAAAATGTGGTTTACAGTCAAAGACCCAGAACCAGATATGAAGAATGAAGACCCGGAGTCAAAATTATAAAAAATGAAAGAACAGTTTTACTGAAGATAGTTTGCAGTTTCATCAGCAGAAGTCAGCTTCAATACTCACACAGGAGTTCGTAGGCCGCCCCGCTTACAGTTACAAAGATCACAGCAGTTATACCATTTTCAAGGTCTAAGCTACGTCATTGCTTACAGGTTGAATGGTTCTCATTGGCTTAGAAATAGATAAACACAGTAATTTTCCACACACATACAGACAGACGGAAGCATATCTCCATCGATTATGCATCTGACACATTCGGACCCACGTCATGACCTTCCAGGTCGCAGATTTGGGTTGTTGAGCGCCAGCATGTCTCGAACAACAATTCACTCAATCTCCAATAATGCCAGTGATTCCTTAACACCAAGAAGACTACACACACACACCGACACACAGCTTTTCCAAGGTTGGATTTAGCCAGGCTCAAACTATAAACATGAGAGTCATCTCAAAACATCAAGATAATGCGTTCTTTCTCTTAACTTTAGTATAACTGGAAAGTAAGGCTTTAACAAAGAAATGGTCCATTAAACTATAGGTTTTAACACGTTGAAGATCTTTCTCAAACACAAAACAAGTCCCTATTTCATTTCTGGAAGCTGGGATAAATAAGCAAGCACTTTTACTGCATTCAGATATCAAATACATACATTAAAGAATACATGAAAAGAATATTTCAGTATTATACTGGTAACTTCTATAACAAAGTGAAATCTCAGAAGCCTAGAGAAATCATTCAACTCATTTAATATTTAGAAAGAAAAATATTGATTAATAATTTGATTATAATTACTCATCATTACATATACATTGAAGCAGCAGTGGATTTCAATCCACCCCCATCAGTCCCCCGTTTTAGACCAATGTGGGTCCAATACCACCACATCTGGTCTATCAATAAAGGCTGCTTCAAAATGTTACGTTTCTGACCCATGCTGCTCTGTCAGGTTAATTTTTTTTTTTTTATAAAACAACAATATCTTTTTCCTTCAAGGATTATCATGAACAAATATCCTCAAATTATCCCTCATATCAAGATAGTAATATTCTCCAGAACCTTTGGACATAGCTGTCTTTACATTTACTAATTTGGTATTATCATCAACAACACTGATTACAGAACAAGTGCATATCTAACATCCAAAAGCCGGGCTGAATAAGAAGACACTGCTCCTGTACTCTCGACCTTGATCGAACCCTCAGTCACTCCTCAGATATTAAAGACAGACATTGTCTACAATCATAAATACACGAATACATGAACCAGTTTTTATAAAACTATAATTTTCAAATCCTTTTATTATAAACAAAGTTGGATGGTTAATCCATTATTTTCACTAACCCTTTTTAGTTAGACACAATGGTTGTCAAATAAAATAAAATAAATAAACAACAAAGAATAAAATATTAATAATTAAGAGCACTTTAAGTCTTTACTGAAATTATTCTTAAGTTGACGGTCACATAGCATGTACCATGTTAATTGTATAACATCTTATACCCTTTTTTGTTTGTTTCAAAAATAGAAATAAAATAAAACAAATTCACATCATCATTTCAATCATTATTTACCACTAAAATATAGTATTGTTCCCCCATTCTGCTTAATAAAGCTTTTGTTAATTCCTTATCTTTATATCACGTTAATCCCTGTTAATCATATAATGGCTCATTTTTATTCTGAAACTCACTTTTCATACCATTTAAACTTAATTTGACTTCCATAAATTCTATCAGAAATTTTATTTTCATAACATACATTTTTCTATATTTCTTCCATCTTTCCCATGAGTCTCTCACCCATGTCTTAAACTAAAAGTTAAACAACACTTAAAGTTCCCTCATTAGGGAAGTCCTGGTATTTTAATAATTCTTCAATTCCCTTGTTTTCTTATCATTAATTTTAACTTTATTTTTCATTATAACTACTTCTCACAGTATTTCTCTATCAAAGGGTTAGTCTAAAGATGCAAAAAATATTATCAGTATTGTCTCAGTCCCACTTATCTTTATACAGTTGTGCAGAAACCAAAATATTATGTCATTTAACCTTTATTAACTAAATTGAAGTTTTCTTGGACATCTAATGTCATACATCCATTTAATGGATTGAGAAATTAAATTTTTTTAGCAGTTATATTCACTCTTCCTTTGTTCGCCCACCGGCCTTTCGTAAAAATGAGGGAGCTCACTCTGGATAATTTGGATAGTGACTTAGCCAATGTGTCACTTTGTCTCTCTGCCGTCAAATCTATTATTTTTACATTTAACATTATGATCCCACCTAGTTGTCTATTTAAATTTAGACCCTCAGTTGAATTTAGACAAGAGTTTTTACCCCATAATGGACGGCAATCTTCAACTTCACAATTCCAATTTAAATACTAATCCAGAGAGTAATTCAAATCAACATCATACATGACAAAAAAGTCATAATTACCAATAGCAGACAGAGCTGGAAAACCAATCCAATTAAAGCTCGTCCCATGTTCTGCATTGTCTTTTCATCAGATTGACTCAGAATTATCAGCTTCTTTAAAGTTTGTCGTTTCACTTAACCCATCTGTAATGATAAAACACTCATTCCAGAGGTTAATGACACAATATCACAAAATAATAGTATTAACACATACACGACATAAAGTGCAGTCACCATCACACACACTCATACTGGACACGCATGTTAACTGCTCATTTTCAATGTTCGCTTTTTAATATTAACTCTTTCTTTTATATATTATTGCTAAAAAAATTTAAATTTTAAATAAGATTTTAAACTTCACATTTTTCCTGTAGCTTTTACCTTACTTTACGTAGTCTCTTAACCAGTTGCAAAGCATTTCTGTTCATTATTCCTTAGATTTTTAGACAAGTCAGCTGAGTTGCTTTGTTCATTATCATTATTTTGCTTCAGCTTGCTCTAGCAGGCCAATAACAGAAAGACAGACACAGCCATCCCTTCCTCCACTCAAACAGTCTCTCTCTCTTATTAACAAATAATAATTACATTAAATTAATCACTATCCTTTTACCATTAAATTTTGTTATCCAGACTTTTCTCAAATCAAAAACTGTCTTCATCTTTAGCCACCCACCATGTCAAACGACCTTCAGGAGTTAAAACATATTAGTTCAAAATCAACACTTCTATAAATTTTCTTATTCTTGCCCATGAGGCAGCCAATACATAAAAAGTTTTGTTCCTGTCTCCACAACAAAAATGGCAATCCCCTCATTTCTCAGCTGTCTCTTGAAAGCCCATTCCCGTTAGCTCTTTATCTTTAATTTTCCTCTCCTCAGGGTGTTGTCCCCCTGGCATAATTGCAGATACTTGTCACAATGAAAAACAAGCCATACAATTAATGCGGTTTCTTCTGGTGAGTGGTATAGAGGAGCTTTGCATTTATAGGGCAGACTGCCGTAACTCGTCACAGCGTCATCTCCCCTTAACGGTATAAGGACGCTGCTGGCCTCACAGCTCCTGCTCAACTCTCATACCTGTCTCAATAACACACCTCCATTCAGGAAGTCCGCAGTGACTTTACGATAATCCCCTGGCTTAGGTTGCCCTCTGTCTGGCCAAAGAGAGTCTTACCCGTCGTGGGGTGATTATCTCGTGCCCACTGGTACCGCTCTTTCCCAATACCAAATCAGTCTTCTTCAACAGAACTCAGCTGTTTTCTGGAGCTTTAGGAAAGGCACGTTCAAGAGTCACCAGAGCCATTCTGATTGCCTAATAGTGTTTACACAGGGAGACAGGTTAATAACAGCAGTATTTAATCACTAAAATCCATTAACCATCTTAAAATCATCAACCTATCTATTTAGATTATACTCAGTGAATTTAGATCACAACCATACATTCAGTGTACTGTTACTGTACATCTGTAGCTGTAGCCATCGGGCCTGTTTCAATGGTGGAGACTTAAGATAAGACAAAGAAGTTACTGGTCCTAAAATAAAATAATCAAAAATGTTATTTCTATCATTTAAGATCTGTATTATTATTTTAAAGACTTCTTTAAAGTCATTCAGTTTTACATTTAAAACATTCACAAATACAAATTGCTCTATGAATGGCAATGATTTCTTTTAACATCTCTGTGTCTGATTTTTCAACTGAAACACTGTGCTTTTACTATAAATAGCTTATTATTACTTATGACACAGGGTCAGATAACAGCCTGTTAGCTGAGATTGACTGAGAGAGACTCTGAGGCACTCAGGATTGGTACACTGTTCTCTCATAAACTTCTAACTTCAACAAAATCATTAAACTTTATCTATCATCTTTTAACTATCCCAGCTTAAGGCATCTTTGCCAGAAATGACAGTTGTTTCCAAATAAACATAATTTTATAGTTGTCTTTATTTAGACATTACAAATTTCCACTCAGATGTGTCTGTCGTACTGGCCGTTTACAGCCACAGCAGACATCAGATTCAGATAAGCAACCTGTTTCATTACAGCCAATAACAAACTTATCTTTTGAAAGCAAAACATCAGCTTCTAGTTCTTTCATGGTCAACAGTTTTCAAGCTGTTTTTTTAATCAGATGCCTTTCTACACATTTTACATTTATCAACTGTTAATTCAGTAACCAACTGCTTCTGCTTATTTGATCTTAAATAATTATTCTAGTTCTCAATAACATTTCACATTTCATCTCAATTTTAATTGTCAAGTTCTTAATTACCATAGCTTAATATGTCTTCAAAGTTTTTTTTTTTTTTTTTTTTTCCTAGGAGTTTATCAATCTCCAATTAGGATTCACACTAACTTTGACGAGGCTAGTACTCTCTGCTTGTGATACATCTTTTGTAGTTATTATAAATCATCTGTGAGATTAGTCTTTCTATATAATCTAAACCCTTTTGAAAATGTTTAATTAAAACACAATAATCTTTTTAGTTACTTTTATATATTTTGCAATTCACATTTGTTGGAGTCATTATCCATAATTTTACATCAAACTGTATTCATTTATAAAAATTACTATTATAGATCTTTTCAAAAGGATTCACTTTAAGACTTTAATCTTTTGACCTTGTTTTTATCTCTTATTCTCTCTCAGACGAAAATGTTAATATCGTCTTCACTTAAACACTGATCTACTTTCAAACCTGCATTATTACCAGAAATGTGTCACTGTCACATTTTCAAACACCTTCTCAGTGGGCATTTACATGTTAAATAGTCCTGCTGACCATAATTAAAACACTCTCTGTCTGCTCTAACTTACTGCACACCCTTGAAGCAGTGTGTCCCATTTAGGAATGCAAACAGAGCCACTAATAAGCAGTTCTCTGTATTCTTTTACAGTCCACCAATGGCAGATACAACAATAGACGAATCATATCTTCATCATTATTATTGGCACAACATTAATTTTCATAAGCTGCATCGAAATGCTCAAAATATTCGAAGTTGTTTTCTCAAAGTTTCTGTTTAACTTTAGTCACTTGTCCAGGGAAATTATCCCTGACCCAGAATTTCTTTCACTTGCTTTTATAATCATCGTAAGCAATACGAGGCTAAACATTTAAAATTTTCAGTTTCTTTGTTTGTTTGTAGCCAGTCAAGTTGTTGTTTAAATTCCAATCAGAATCAAAACCCTGACTACCATTTAACTTCATAATTTCTGCAAATTTCTTTAAAGTGAGGGCTTCAGAGCACAGCTGCTTACAGCGTTTGCTTTTCTGTCTCACTATTTGTTTCAGGACTGTTCAGGTTACTGATCATGTTAGGCTATTACATTTTTCTGCCATATCTTAATCATGGTTCATACTCACCTGAAGTTATTGCAGAAATGGAGGCGGCGATCTTTGAACAACACAGCTTGGCTTCTGCGTGATGAAACTGCAAAGTATACTCCAAAATCACAGTTACATATACTGGTCCACGCCAATTTGGGTCACAACTTTTTTAATTTTTCTCTCGGAATCATTCCTGATGCATCCCTGGCAAACAACCCTATTATTGTTAGTATCCCTAACTGACTGATTCACTTCACTAAGTTCGGGGATCCCCTATCTGAGATGGAAGAGATTGAGCAGGTTTACGGTGCCACTGGACCTCCAGCCCAGGGACGTACTCTGCTGGGGTGGTGCTACACCAGTAATGCCCAGTGGGGCCCCCACAGAGCACGCTTCGCTTGCACTGTCTGCTGCCGTTACCCTTAACGACGCTCTCAGCGACTTATACTTATACTGTCAGCAGTATAATTAACTTACTCCTTCACTCGCCTCATCGGAGTGAAGGCTCTCCCGCTCTCCTTCAAAATCTCTTCCAGTCAGACAGCCCTAACAATTGATAAAAGCTTACTACCTTGTTTGTTGATTTGCCAGGGGTGTCACCGAGAATAATTGCCTTCGCATCCTCCACCATAACTGTAAGGGGTTTACAGTCAAAGACCCAGAACCAGATATGAAGAATGAAGACCCGGAGTCAAAATTATAAAAAATGAAAGAACAGTTTTACTGAAGATAGTTTGCAGTTTCATCAGCAGAAGTCAGCTTCAATACTCACACAGGAGTTCGTAGGCCGCCCCGCTTACAGTTACAAAGATCACAGCAGTTATACCATTTTCAAGGTCTAAGCTACGTCATTGCTTACAGGTTGAATGGTTCTCATTGGCTTAGAAATAGATAAACACAGTAATTTTCCACACACATACAGACAGACGGAAGCATATCTCCATCGATTATGCATCTGACACATTCGGACCCACGTCATGACCTTCCAGGTCGCAGATTTGGATTGTTGAGCGCCAGCATGTCTCGAACAACAATTCACTCAATCTCCAATAATGCCAGTGATTCCTTAACCAAGAAGACTAACACACACACCGACACACAGCTTTTCCAAGGTTGGATTTAGCCAGGCTCAAACTATAAACATGAGAGTCATCTCAAAACATCAAGATAATGCGTTCTTTCTCTTAACTTTAGTATAACTGGAAAGTAAGGCTTTAACAAAGAAATGGTCCATTAAACTATAGGTTTTAACACGTTGAAGATCTTTCTCAAACACAAAACAAGTCCCTATTTCATTTCTGGAAGCTGGGATAAATAAGCAAGCACTTTTACTGCATTCAGATATCAAATACATACATTAAAGAATACATGAAAAGAATATTTCAGTAATTATACTGGTAACTTCTATAACAAAGTGAAATCTCAGAAGCCTAGAGAAATCATTCAACTCATTTAATATTTAGAAAGAAAAATATTGATTAATAATTTGATTATAATTACTCATCATTACATATACATTGAAGCAGCAGTGGATTTCAATCCACCCCCATCAATGCACGCACACTTACCACTCGTAGAAGATGGCGGCAGAGACGAAACTGAAAGTAAACTATAAACTTTTGACGGAATGCGCATGAGCGCGCATACATTGAAGGGCTACCCATACCATATAAGTATAAGGAATTTATTACAGCCGCCCCCAGATTAGCATAGCTAAAAATGTAGAAGATGTAAATTCTTTAGTTCTTAACATTGGTTTCATCATCATCCGGGAGTCGCTGGGAGTTGAACTAACTTAACCACTGGTCGAAGATACAGGCGATCCTTTATTCTGACCTTTGCTGACCTAATATGGCCGTCTTCGCTGGGAACCAGACTCTCAACCTTACCAATGGGCCAGTGAGCACGAGGCAGTTGTGGGTCCACCACATAGACTGTAAAAAATATGGACAAAGTGTCTGTGACGTCACCCATAGACTTTCTGAAGAACGGTTTTGAAGCCGTTTATGGGGGGTATGGGCGGTGCCATCTTGGAAAATCTTGAGAAATCCTAACCCCGCCCACCTTCTGGCTAATCCATATATTGGTAAAAGGGCGGGCTTTGTGTGAGACTCGAACGATGTCATTTCCACGCGAAGAAAGCTACTTAAACAACAATGGATGACATACAGCAGATCTTGTTCTTGCTTCTCGGCGTGTTTGTCACAAGAAGCCAAGCGCCGACATTAGGCGTTTCTCGACATAGGTTTCTCGATAGCAAGTACGCAAAGTTCGGACTTAATTGCCAAGTCCGACTCAAGAGAATGATCCCGAGGACGCGAGTCCGGTTGGAACAGCGCGAGTGTGCGTCACTCTCTCTGCTACTCCGGTTATCTCTGTATGTATATTTTAGGCAAAAATAAAACGAAATATGTCATACAACACCACACTGCCTCTTTTCATTTTCATTTAAAGAAATCTTAAACATTATAGCCACACAAATGTGGTTCAGGCAACGCGTATTGATTATATTCACTGCATATAACGTTAGCCCATTTATAACAAAATGAAATATAAAACACAACCCTGCCTCTTTTCGTTTAAATATAATATAAAATATTAAACATTTTTAATATGGTCCAGGCGATATTGTGAATTTTTACTAAATAACAGATGTTGCAGTAAACAACATTACAGATCATCTTTGTTGTATTAAAATTTAAAATGACAAAACTCAACTCAGTCTCTTTTTGTTAAATTTCAGTTTTATCAATATTAGCCATTATACAAGTATTAGTAAAAGGTTCAAGAAGCTGTACAAATAAAGCAAACAATTCAGTCAAACATACAAAGTCAGCGCTCTAGTCTAACCATACAACGGTAAAATGTTAAATAGCTTATAAAGTTATGAAACTTCACTTAGCCCTCAGCCAAAAAGATTGGCCAGGGAACATTATAGATTCATGAGACCAAAGATCGCCCGTTAGATATACACAAGACCAGTTATATTTCCTGTTTAACCACTACAGAGACGCCAGAGTCAGCGGCAAACCTGAAAAGGACTAGCCGAGGAAAGGCTGTTCCAGGCGGGGTGCATGAGCGCCGAGCGTCCGGTGATAGACTGGATCTCAAAACCTGGATAAAATTCATAAATCTTTATAAATAAACCACAGATTTGTGCTTTAAACAACTACATTCTCGCCTGAAAAACTCTTAAAACTACATTTCATGATACAGAAACAGTAGTATTATTTCAATTGTATATTCAAAAATGGTGCTTGTCATTCTCCTTGGCGGAGCCTATGCTCGTATCAGCTGTCAATCAAAGTTAACCACGCCCTTATTTGTCATACATTTTATATCTAAATATTATCTAAACTAACGAGTTAGAAAAAAATTCACCCCCCTCACAGTTGTCAGGCACTCGGAACCTATCGAAAAATACAATAAAAGTCCATGGGACCAACCTGTAAAAACATGAATTTATGCTGTGAAAACCGACATTTTAACATGGTGGTCTATGGACATTTGCTCCCTTATGGGACCTCCCTCTAGCGGATTTTCGATGTATTGCAGTTTTTCGCACTTCCGTGTAGGCTTCATTTTTCAGATCAGAATGTTGCCGCTTGGTCCACCACCATTACCACCGTACCCTGAGTCAGATCCTGAGTTTCACAATGCCACTTAAGACGAGGCTGGAGGTTAGGTAAGTAATGCCGGGTATAGTGCACCCAAAAGTGATCAACTATAGTCTGGGCATGGCGCCATCGACGCTTAGACAGAGGTTCTGGAGTGTAGACAACTTGGGGTAGTGAAGAGTCCCTCCGCCCCATGAGGAGGAAGTTAGGCGTGACTGGGTCTACATCTGCAGCTTCAGACGAGACATAACCCAGTGGCTTACTATTTAGGATGCCCTCTATCTCCACTAACACAGTGTGTAAAACATCTTCAGGCAGGGATTGACTTCCAACAACGACCTGCAGGGCTGACTTCACAGATTTGATCTTGCGCTCCCATGTGGCGCTGAAATGTGGTGCCGCAGGAGGATTCATCTTGAAAATGATCTGATGGTCTGCCAGCCGTTCCTGCAGTTGAGGTTCCATTCTCCTGAAGGCTTCTCTCAGTTCTGTTTCGGCACCTCTGAAATTAGTCCCTTGGTCAGAGAAAATTTCCGAAGGAGTACCCAGCTGTGCGATAAAATGTCTCAGGAAAAGTAAGAAAGCATCTGCATCCAGGCTGTTGTGGAGATCAAGGTGTACGCAGCGGGTAGTCAGACATTTAAAGATCACACCTCATCTTTTTTCTGAACGGCGACCTATTTTAACAGTGAAGGGTCCGAAACAGTCGACACCTGTCGAGAAGAATGGTGGTTGATAAAGTCGTTGATGAGCCAAGGGTAGATCAGCCATTATGGGTACTGATGGCTTAGCCCTCCACCTCTGACATTGAACGCACCCCCTCTGGTGTTGCTTCACTACTTGCCTGCCTCTCAAGACCCAGTAGTAACGACGGAGCTCAGCAAAAACTCTGTCAGGACCGGGATGAAATAAGCGTTCATCAAAGCAGGGCTCCAGACTAACTTTTTTCACCTCCGTCCTGGAACCGTCCTGAAAAACGGTTTGAACCGTCCTAAAGTGAATGTCAACCATCCCAAAATAAACGTTGTTGTTTCTGTACTTTGTTATTATCATCTATAGTTGTTAGTTGTTAGTCACATAATAAAAACACCATTAAAATGTCTATGACATATATTATTATATTTATTTAGCTCCATTCAAAGTATTTATCTGTAAACAGGTAAAAAATCGATTTAATAAAAAATAACAGGAGTTAAATGCTTTTTTTATGCATGCAGAGCAACCTTTTTTTTTTTTTTTACATTTTTACGAAAATTAAGATAAAAAATGTATACAGCTCAAAACGTTTTTGAGTTGGTTGGATAAAAAAGAACAAATAAATAATGGTGACTAGACTACATATCTCAAAAATATCATCATTCTTTATTTTTTCAAGCAGCAGACATATTTATTTGTATGAATTAAATATAATGAATCATTATTAAAGCTATTAACGAGCAGTGAATGCTTTTCTCCTTTTCTTTTGTTGCTTGATCAATATTAAGGACACAGACCGCATTAGGTTTATTACCCACTAGCTACGTTTACATGGACACAATCGGAATGAAATCAATACGATTGATGAATCCGAATAAAGTGTTTACATGAATGATAAATAAAGTAATCAGGTTGATGTGCACGTTTATATGTCACAAGTTTCAAATCGGATCTGATGTTTTGACATCTGCACACTGCACGAATATACAGAGTTTCCCGCTGTTCGCGCATTAAATATTCTCCTCTATTGGTTCTTTATTTGTTTTAAACAGCAGACGCAATATTAATTAGTCTCTGGTCATAATTTAGAGCATATTAACCACTTTGCCGTGCTGCTTATTGATCACGCAGTAAAAATGCCTCTCCCCGTGGCCGAAACCAGACGTCCGTGGATGAGAATCCAAAACAAGGACTGGTGGGACGTTGTCCTGCTCCAAACGCAGGACATCAGTTCTGACTGGATCGCTTCCCAAATCGTCACTATCAAACATTTTTTTGTTTTTTGTATTTATTCCTTGACGAAAATGTCAATAGATTTTCGTCATGGTTTTTGTCATTCAAAACTAGTCTTTATTTAGTTTTCGGCTCGCTTTTGTCTGTGAAAATAAGCCATGTGATAGATGTACGGTACCGCGAAACAAGTCTCCGGGTGAGTGGCCGGCCAGTGATAGTAACTATAGTAACAGCATGAGAAGACGCGCTCCGTTGTAGTCAGCGCTTGGTTGGTTAATTTAGGCATTTTCTAAGTAAGCTACCCTAATAGGCTAGTAATAAATTAACAGAAATACGAAAATGTCTTTCGTCCTGTAGGCGTCCTGGAGAATATTTCTTTCGTCCTAAACACATTTTCTATCGTCTCCAGGACGATAGGACGCCGTTAGTCTCGAGCCCTGCATCAAAGTCTTGGATCAGGAGCTTGGTAACAGAATGATGGGAGTCCAAAACTACTGGATGAGTCTCGGTTGGACTCAGGCCTTCCAATCTACGGAGCCGTCCTCCAACTCGAATTAGACTTAATGCCTGATCAAACTCTGGTGCCAGAGTGTTCAGACAACTAGAAGTGCTCACTGGTTTGCCTGCCTTCAGGGCTTTGAATTCTAGAGGAAAGGATTCAGCCTGAGACCGACTTAACAAAAACGCTTCAGCACTCCGATAATCAGGACTCGGAGTTCCGGCATCTGGGTTGGCCGCCCCATAAAGGGACTGATATGTTGCCTCATATTCATATTCATATTTGGCCTGGGTACTCATATTCCCTCTTGGCTCTTAACAAAGGCGGTCGCATTTTCTCTCCCTCTCCCTCCCCTTACCTCTCCTGCTTTGCTTCTCTCGTCTCGTCTAATCTACTGTACTTTGAGAGACTCTCTACGCACTGCTCTCCAAACTAAAAAAATCATGGATTTGATTAACTGGTCTCTCAACGCAATTGACACCATCTTCTCGACGAGAAGCTTGGGTTCGGGGGAACCTGACTGCCCTGCCGGGACGTTCGCAACTGGCTACACGATGGACGCGTGGGAGAGGTGGCGGGTCGTGTGTCTAGCGGCTCTTTCCGTGGAGGACATTGAAGATATCTACCTATTCGGAACCATGATAACAGGTTTTCTGCTGATTGGATCAGGCATTGCCCTGGTTTATCGAGGAATTAAGGAGACGGTGACAGCTGTCCAAAGCCCCACAAGGCTGCCCGTCATGATTGAAGCGGTGGGCAGAGCTGTCAACACTCAGACTGGGACTATGAGCCAGAATATGGATAACATCTTGGAGAAGCTCTCAGCTCTGCAAAGGCAAATGGATCGTTTCAGAGACCAAAATGGACCAGGAGAATAGCCTGTGTAAATTGCAGCTACTCGCCTCAAGACCAAACAATCCCAATCTTATCTGTTTCGGCACCCCCAACCAGCACTGGCCTTGGCCAAGGCCGCTGTTGGAACGACAACTCTCCCGGAGAAGCAATGCAGTGAGCCGCTCTTGCGTTCCTTCCCCGACTCCCCAGACACCTGGGATTGTTGACTTTGTATGGACCTGATCAAGGTTGTCTCCATGGCAACTTGCTGTGTATCGCTATGACAATCTGCGGACTGAGGCATCTAGATTAGGGTGCTGGCTGAGCGACTCTCTCAAGGCCTACACACACATGAACTTACATATACACATATATGCATCCCCTTCACACCCCATCCCACGCCTTCGCCGCTTCGTACCCACAGTCTGGCAGGCGGGTCTGCGACCAGCGCCGAGAATGGCTGCAGGACCGGATGCTGCTTGCCTGGGCTGGACTAATTCCAATCCCCCCACCCCACACGTGTTGCAATGTCTTGTTCATGTAGATTGTATTGTTTATGTGCGAATGTTGCTGAGGTTTTTTTTCCTGTTCCCAGACTGTACTCCTTACAGGAGCATAGTCTGGGGGTCGCTTTTTTCTCCTCACCTCTCCTCATGTCATGCTGTATTTTTCCCAAGATTGGCGCTGATTATAGCAGCCATGGTAGCATCTTGTTACCGAAGCACATTCCTTGTGTGTGAAAGCACTACTTGGCAATAAAGTGATTCTGATTCTTAACCAAAGCTTTCCAGGAGGTGAATTGAGCTGCATCAGGCATTTCCGGACTCTGGTCATCAACAGTTAATCCACAGAATACAGTCTTTCTGGTTTCTGATGAATCATCTCGATTCTCCATCGGGGGTATAACTGGCCACTGTTCTGGTGATTCACGGAGGAAATGAGGTCCCTGATTCCACCGACTGGGATTTGCCAGCTCTACCAGTGTCTTCCCCGCGTCGCGTCCAGGCGCAGGTCCTTCATCGGATCTGGATACGGCCTGGATCTGGCGGACTGCGGTAAACCTCGGTATAAACAGAGAGACTAATATTAGCGTAGACGCCATTCTTCTTATGATGTAACGAGTACATCAGGGTTTATGGGAAGTGTACCCGGTTCCAGCTGACCTGATCTATGCAGCCTAACATTGAATTATAGAATTCTATAATGTATTATGTGAATGCTAGGTCAAAGAGATGTGTTTTTAATCTAGATTTGAACTGACAGAGTGTGTCTGCTTCCCGGACAATGCTAGGAAGACTGTTGCAGAGTTTTGGTGCTAAATAGGAAAAGGATCTACCGCCAGCAGTCGATTTTGATATTCTAGGTATTATCAACTGGCCGGAATTTTGGGATCGCAATAGACGTGAAGGACTATAATGCGTTAAGAGCTCGCTCAAGTACTGCGGAGCTAAACCATTTAGTGCTTTGTAAGTAATCAGCAATATTTTAAAATGTATGCGATGTTTAATAGGGAGCCAATGCAGTGTTGACAGAACCGGGCTAATATGGTCATACTTCCTGGTTCTGGTAAGAACTCGAGCTGCTGCGTTTTGAACTAGCTGTAGTTTGTTTATTAAGCGTGCAGGGCAACCACCCAGTAGAGCATTACAATAATCTAGCTTTGAGGTCATGAACGCATGGACTAATTGTTCCGCATTTGTCAATGAGAGCATATGGCGTAATTTAGATATATTTTTAACATGAAAAAATGCGGTTTTACATATACTAGACACGTGACTTTCAAATGAAAGATTGGTATCAAAGAGAAGACCCAGGTTCCTAACAGACGACGAAGACTTAACAGAGCAGCCATCAAGTGTTTAACAAGCGGTTTAATCATAGCCAGCTTAAAGGTTTTTGGTACGTATCCTAGAGACAAAGACGAATTAATGATTGTAAGAATAGGATCTATGACTCTGGGAGCATCTCTTTCAGTAGCTTAGTCGGTATAGGGTCTAACATACATGTTGTTGATTTAGATGATTTAACGAATTTAGTAAATTCTTCCTCTCCTATAACAAAGAATGAATCAAATTTTTCCTCAGGGGGACTACAATGCACGGCCTTATGCGATACTATAGTTAGTAGACGGTTGCACAGTTATAATTTTCTCCCTGATATTATCAATCTTATAAGTGAAGAAGTTCATAAAGTCATTACTGCTGTGCTGCTTGGAAACTTCTGGGCTCGAAGCTTTCTTTTTCGTTAGTTTAGCCACTGTTTCAAATAGATACCTAGGATTATGTTTATTTTCTTCTAATAGGTTTGAAAAATAAGCAGATCTAGCAGCTTTTAAAGCCTCTCTGTAAGTAATCGAGCTCTCCTTCCATGAAATGCGAAATACCTCTAGTTTTGTTTTCTTCCAGTTGCGCTCCATTTTTCTGGCTGCTCTCTTAAAGGGTTAGTTCACCCAAAAATGAAAATGATGTCATTAATGACTCACCCTCATGTCATTCCAAGCCTGTAAGACCTCCGTTCATCTTCGGAACACATTTTAAGATATTTTAGATTTAGTTGGCGAGCTTTTTGTTCCTCCATTGAAAATGTATGTACCGTATAATGTCCTTGTCCAGAAAGGCAATAAAGACATAATCAAAGTAGTCCATGTGACTTCAGTGGGTTAGTTAGAATTTTTTGAAGCATCGAAAATACATTTTGGTCCAAAAATAACAAAAACTACGACTTTATTCAGCATTGTATTCTCTTCCGGTTCTGTTGTCAATCCGCGTTCACGACTCCACAGTGACGATTCTGACGTAGGAAGCTGCTGACGTGTTATCTGGTGCGCCCGAGCGCACATTTAAAAAATATTTTTTTAGCAAAAAAATGCAAGTCTTCCTCTGTGTCGAAATCCTTAGACATATTTGCGAAGATGTTTTGTTTACAGCGTGCGTCTCCCTCAGACTGTAAACGAAGCTCGGGCATCATTAGTGCCGACGTGAATAATGATCTTAGAAAATTTACGATTAGCATTAGCCAGCACTTTTAAATTTGCTTTGATGTCAGGCGCTCTGGCTCCCGGCAAACATGTGACTATGTTGGCTGGTGTCTCTATCTTCACGTTCCGTGTAATAGAATCGCCAATTACTAGGGCACAATCAACAGAACTCTCAGTGGGTGTTTCACTGAGCGGGGCAAATCGATTTGTTGTGGTAATCGGAACGGAAGGGTGGATTTTTGATCCGCGACTAGAGCGATCCCTCACTGTCACCCATTTGCCTGGCTGCTCAGGCATTAATACAGCTAAAACCAACTCATGTAAAGAGTTCACTATTTATCATCATCTTATGCTTGTTATTGTCAGGGGATATTCACCCGTGTCCAGGTCCTAATGGGCAAAGTTGTTCTGACTGGAACGAGGGTCGAGTTTTGGATTCCGGAACTTACTTGGCTGAACGTAACTTCGCTGTCGAACAGGTACGAGCGTCAAGCAGTGATATGGAGCTAAATATTAGCATGTCTAATAAAATACCTTCCCTTTACATGGATGATGGCTAGGTTGGGATGGATGCTGAGTCGTATACGGGAATCAGCTTGAAGATGGACTCTTGGAAGGGCGAGCTATTTGGTGAGGAGTGCGGAGATGATACCGGGTTTCGGAGGGGCGTTGAGGACTCGGTTGGGGTTGAATAGATTCCAGCATTAAATGGATCGAAAGGTTCTTTTGAAGATTATTTTAAAAGGGTTACATTTTGTGCATCTAAATGTACGGAGTTTATTACCGAAGATTGAAGAATTTAGGTGGTTACTTAGGAATTGTAAAGTGGGGATTTTTTGTGTTACAGAAACATGGCTAGATTTCTCAGTAAGTGATAACGAAATAAGTGTAGAAAATTATAGCTTAATTAGGAAAGATCGAAATAGACAAGGAGGGGGTATTTGTATTTTTATTAGATCAGATATACATTTTAATGTTTTAGCTAATAATGTAGATTATGAGATATTGTTTTTAGACTTGCTAATGCCTGTGACTAAGCCAATATTGTTTGTCGTTTGTTATCGTCCACCTAGTCAAAACGATTTCTATGAAGGTCTTGAGCTTGTTTTAAATTAACATAATGCTTTGGCAAAAGAATGTATTATTATCGGGGACTTCAATACTGATGTGCACAAAAAAATAGGGTTAATTATAATTCTCTGCAGTCATTATGTAAATTATTTAATTTTTCACAAATTATAAACAATTCTACAAGAGTATGGGATGGTGGAGAAAGTACAATAGATCTTATTCTGGTGTCCGATGAGAAGTATAATTCTCAAAAAGGAGTAATAGAATATGGCATCAGTGATCACTACATCATATTCTGCACAAGGAGACGTAGTAGAGTAAAATTTAGTAATCACAAAATAATACGGAGTAGATCATTAAAAAAATATAGCATTGAATTACTTAAAGAAAAACTTAAAAGAGTCAAATGGAATGACGTTTATAATACCTTAACAGTTGAAGATGCTTGGACACAGTTTAAAGTCTTATTTTGTAAAGTGATGGATAGTATTGCCTAACCTGACTCCGCCAGATGGATTTGCTCCGCATATCCATCTGGAAACCTTCCGTTGAAGTAGTTTTGGTAAGGGGCGAAAATACTGGTTAGCCAGTGTTGGGAAAGTTCATTTTCTACATGAACTAGTTCAAAGTTCAGTTCACACATTTTAAAATGAACTAGTTCAGTTCATAGTTCATACTTCAAAAAATGAACTAGTTCATAGTTCTTTTTTTCTAGTTCATAGTCCATATGTTGCTGCGAGCTTCTTTTTTTTATTGCCACAGCCCATATACAACCACAGACAGCAATTATTTTATCGACTGGCAAAGTTTGCACAGAAATGTAAGATTTTCCCATCCTCGCCGACCTTGTCATAAAACTCGTTTAAATGATCATACGACGCCTCGCTCGCTGCTTTGTCGACTACATGCTGCTTTTTGTTTTGATGACGCATGCGGCAGTGCGTGCGACACTGGTGGCTGATGTTGCCAGATTGGGTGTTTTTTTTCGCTACATATTAAGGCGTTTTCGCCTGGAAGGCTTTATAGAAATCTGGCACCCTATTGAACGAAGTTAAACTGAGAGAGCGTGCGTTCACAGACACCAGAATGAACGCGTTCACAGTAACGTTCATCAGGCAGTAATTCAGTACGTTCAGTTCACGCTCGCCCAAAATATGAACGAGTTCATGAACTATCGTTCATTGAACGCGTTCAGGCACAACACTGTGGTTAGCTGATTGGCCTATGTTGGTGATAGACGGGCCAAATCAACCAATCAGATCAACGAAGCATATGAGAGCGACGACGAAAACACAACCACAAGCCAGGCTACTCTTGCTGCTGCAGGTAAAGGCTCGTTAGCTCTGTAATTCCATAATAACTCTGTAATTCCGATAAAACTTGCTTGATAGCCACACTGATGCTAGTTTCATCCGCTGAAGCCGCCATGTTCTTAAGACTGAACTGTCGCGCTTCTCGTTGCGTCACACCTCAACCCGCCTCAAAGCCAACGCTGATTGGACGTTCGTTTGGTGAACTGCTCCCAAATTTTCTTTAACGGAAAGTATCCAGACTGATCTGCGAGTGAAACCTTGAAAGCTCGCGAGATCAGGATGGTCTCACGAGGCTAAGTATTGCCCCCCTTAGACAAGTAAGAGTTAAGCAAAGATCCAGTCCATGGATGAATCAAGAAATAATGGAAATATTAAGAAGCAGGAATAAAGCGCTTTCTATTTTTAGAAGAACAAAGAAACAAGAGGACTATGAAAATTTTAAAGCACTTAGAAATTTTGGTCAGAAGACTATAAAGGCGGCAAAAAGTAATTTTATAAAAGAACAAATTCAGATTAATAAAGAAGATCCTAAATCTCTGTGGAAAGTGCTGAATAGGTTCCAATCAGTTGGTAAATCGAAGGTCATAGAATCAAAAGTAGGATTAGATATAGATGGTAAGATTGAGTTTGATAAAAGTAAAGTTACTAATAAATGTAATCTTTTTTTTCTCAATTGCAAAGAGCTTAGTAGATAAGCTCCCTTTGTCTAAGGGATTATATGGAATAGATTTTGTTAAGAGTTTTTATTTAAAAAAGGGAATAGTACCTAACTCTTTTGTTTTTATTAAAGTTACAGTAGATGAAATTACTAAGATGTTAGAAGAACTACAGGTGTCCAAGTCAACTGGGCTTGATGGTATTCCAGCGAGATTCCTAAGAGATGCTGGTAATACTATAGCTCCAGTTATTACATTTATTGTTAATCTTTCTTTAGAAAAGGGTATAGTTCCATCGGACATGAAAATAGCCAAAATCATTCCACTGTTCAAGAAAGGTAATAGATATGATCCTGGAAATTATCGTCCGATTTCCATTCTTAGTGTGGCATCAAAAATTTTAGAAAAGATAGTGCATAAACAGATGTATCAATATGTATGTAAGAATGGATTCATTTATGAATTTCAATCAGGTTTTAGAAGATCTTATTCGACTGATACTTCTTTACTTTATTTAACAGATTTTATAAGAAAACAGATTGATGGAGGTAAAATGTGTGGAATGGTACTAATGGATCTTCAAAAAGCTTTCGACACAGTGAACCATACAATATTGCTGGATAAATTAAGTGTCATGGGTTTTTCTAGTATGGTCATAGCCTGGTTGAACTCTTATTTAACTGGGAGAATTCAGAGGGTAGAAATTGATGGGGTACTCTCTGAAGAGACAAACATTGATAGCGGAGTTCCTCAGGGAAGTGTCCTAGGTCCCCTTTTATTTCTCTTATACATAAATGACATGCAAGCTGTTTGTGAATGTAATATGTTTTTTTATGTAGTAAATAATGGTTCAAAACAGAAAAGAAATACGAGGTTAAGACGGAGCTTTACACCAAACACCACCCCAACGCCGGAAAATTTATCATTATTTTATGCTTGTTATTTTCAGGGGATATTCACCCGTGTCCAGGTCCTAATGGGCAAAGTTGTTCTGACTGGAACGAGGGTCGAGTTTTGGATTCCGGAACTTACTTGGCTGAACGTAACTTCGCTGTCGAACAGGTACGAGCGTCAAGCAGTGATATGGAGCTAAATATTAGCATGTCTAATAAAATTCCTTCCCTTTACATGGACTATGGCTTGGTTGGGATGGATGCTGAGTCGTTTACGGGATTCAGCTTCAAGATGGACTCTCGGAAGGACGAGCTATTTGGTGAGGAGTGCGGAGATGATACCGGGTTTCGGAGGGGCGTCGAGGATTCGGTTGGGGTTGAAGAGATTCCAGCATTAAATGGATCGAAAAGTTCTTTTGAAGATTATTTTAATATAAAAGGGTTACATTCTGTGCATCTAAATGTACGGAGTTTATTACCGAAGATTGAAGAATTAAGGTGGTTACTTAGGAATTGTAAAGTGGGATTTTTTGTGTTACAGAAACAATGCTAGATTTCTCAGTAAGTGATAACGAAATAAGTGTAGAAAATTATAGCTTAATTAGGAAAGATCGAAATAGACAAGGAGGGGGTATTTGTATTTTTATTAGATCAGATATACATTTTAATGTTTTAGCTAATAATGTAGATTATGAGATATTGTTTTTAGACTTGCTAATGCCTGTGACTAAGCCAATATTGTTTGGCGTTTGTTATCGTCCACCTAGTCAAAACGATTTCTATGAAGGTCTTGAGCTTGTTTTAAATCAACATAATGCTTTGGCAAAAGAATGTATTATAATCGGGGACTTCAATACTGATGTGCACAAAAAGATAGGGGTTAATTATAATTCTCTGCAGTCATTATGTAAATTATTTAATTTTACACAAATTATAAACAATTCTACGAGAGTATGGGATGGTGGAGAAAGTACAATAGATCTTATTCTGGTGTCCGATAGAAGTATATTTCTCAAAAAGGAGTAATAGAATCAGTGATCACTACATCATATTCTGCACAAGGAGACGTAGTAGAGTAAAATTTAGTAATCACAAAATAATACGGAGTAGATCATTAAAAAATTAAAGCATTGAATTACTTAAAGAAAAACTTAAAAGAGTCAAATGGAATGACGTTTATAATACCTTAACAGTTGAAGATGCTTGGACACAGTTTAAAGTCTTATTTTGTAAAGTGATGGATAGTATTGCCCCCCTTAGACAAGTAAGAGTTAAGCAAAGATCCAGTCCATGGATGAATCAAGAAATAATGGAAATATTAAGAAGTAGGAATACAGCGCTTTCTATTTTTAGAAGAACAAAGAAACAAGAGGACTATGAACATTTTAAAGCACTTTGGTCAATTTTGGTCAGAAGACTATAAAGGCGGCAAAAAGTAATTTTATAAAAGAACAAATTCAGATTAATAAAGAAGATCCTAAATCTCTGTGGAAAGTGCTGAATAGGTTCCAATCAGTTGGTAAATCGAAGGTCATAGAATCAAAAGTAGGATTAGATATAGATGGTAAGATTGAGTTTGATAAAAGTAAAGTTACTAATAAATTTAATCTTTTTTTTTCCTCAATTGCAAAGAGCTTAGTGGATAAGCTCCCTTTGTCTAAGGGATTATATGGAATAGATTTTGTTAAGAGTTTTTATTTAAAAAAGGGAATAGTACCTAACTCTTTTGTTTTTATTAAAGTTACAGTAGATGAAATTACTAAGATGTTAGAAGAACTACAGGTGTCCAAGTCAACTGGGCTTGATGGTATTCCAGCGAGATTCCTAAGAGATGCTGGTAATACTATAGCTCCAGTTATTTATTATTGTTAATCTTTCTTTAGAAAAGGGTATAGTTCCATCGGACATGAAAATAGCCAAAATCATTCCACTGTTCAAGAAAGGTAATAGATATGATCCTGGAAATTTCCATTTCTTTTCTTAGTGTGGCATCAAAAATTTTAGAAAAGATGATTTACATAAACAGATGTATCAATATGTATGTAAGAATGGATTAATTTATGAATTTCAATCAGGTTTTAGAAGATCTTATTCGACTGATACTTCTTTACTTTATTTAACAGATTTTATAAGAAAACAGATTGATGGAGGTAAAATGTGTGGAATGGTACTAATGGATCTTCAAAAAGCTTTCGACACAGTGAACCATACAATATTGCTGGATAAATTAAGTGTCATGGGTTCCCCTTCAGTCGCTCACGTTCGACGTGACGTCGACGTGACGACGTTAGGTGATCACTTCAGGGAGCCCTATCAACTTCGAGTATCTAAAGAACAAGCCAATGAACGTGCGTGAAACGCGTCACGCGCCCCGCCCCGCAGCGCGGGTATAAACAGGAAGCGGACGCCGCACTCATTGTCTTTTGCTTCGGAGCCGAGCTTTTATTGACTCTGAGTTCTACAGACTGCTGCACGTTATTCATAACGAGAACTAGAGGGAGAAGGAAACTCTGCTTCAGTGCTGGTGTGACGGCGCGATCAGTGGTGGCCGCGAGCACTTCTAACCACAACTGCCGTTTTCACGGCATCATTTGTGTGTATGTGTGTGTCGGTCTCGTTCCTTAACTGAGAGTGTACCCGATTACACCGCGGCTATCCCTGGGTGCTTCAGCACTAAAAGAGTTTTTATTTCTTTCCTCTGTTTGTTATTTTCAACTAAAAGAGCAACACAAGCGTGACCCTGCGTCCTTTTCAGGATGTCATTCCGCTTGTGCGTTTCTGGGTGCGGTCGTTCCCTGGCGCCAGCAGACGGCCACAATAGTTGCCTCTCGTGTTTGGGCATTCAACACGCTGAATCAGCTTTTGTGAATAGTTCATGTTCTCACTGTGGGAATATGACTATGGCAGCGCTTAGATCGAGACTCGCTTACCTCACGGGAGGTGCAGTCCCCTCGCCTATGCCCAGATCTAGTGTATATTCTGGACCTCAGAATAGACCTACTTTTGCGCATGGTCAGGGTGATCTGAGGATTACCGTGAGGGCTTCCCCGCCGAGGCAATCTCCGCGGGCCCCTCACGCCTCTCAAGCGCTGCTGCCGTTGGAGCTTCCAAACGAACGCGCTGGTCCTTCTCATGGACGGCATTCGGCGAGGGCTTACAGAGCCTGTGGACAGGCCGCTTCCGCCCTCCATGCCATGGCGCTTCTACAGGTCCATCAGGCCCAAGCGCTCATGGACATGAACGAGGGTGGTTCTGACCCAGAGCTCCTCCGGGAGCTCCATGTGGCAACCGACCTCGCTCTCCGAGCGACGAAGGAAACCGCACGTTCAGTCGGTCAGGCGATGTCCACCTTGGTGGTCTAGGAGCGCCACCTGTGGCTCAACCTGGCGGATATGAGAGACACCGATAAGTATCGGTTCCTGGATGCCCCTCTTTCCCAGGATGGGTTATTCGGCGATGCGGACGAGAGCTTCGCCCAACAGTTCTCGGCCGCCCAGAAGCAGACGGAGGCCATCCGACACATCCTGCCCCGGTGGACCGCTGCTGCTCCCACCCGTCCGCCGGCCGCAGACCCTCCGTCTGCTCGTCGCCGAGGCCGTCCTCCTGCGGCGTCCTCCGCTCCCGCTAAGCCTCAGCAGCAACCACCATCCAGGCCTCAGCGTGGAGCAAACCGCAGGAAGTCGGCCACGCCCGTCCAGGCCGCTGCCAAACCAGGTGGTAAGCGCAGGTGCAAACATCCCTGAGACGGGCGACCCAGAGGTGGATCAAGTTGCTCTCCAGGAGACGGTGAAGGCACCGCTCCTTCCCCCTGTGGAGGGCCAGGTGGAGAATCTTCTGTTTCCTTTTGTTCCTTTTCCGCCACTGCCTTCAGTGGTACCCACATATTCAATAAAAGAGCAATTTCTGAAACCTCTGGGTCCCAAGAGAGCGCGCTTGGCGGTCGACGACGCTATGCCTTGTCACCCTCGAGCCCCTCTTTCATCGCCAGCGAGCAGCAGTGGCTGTGCTCCGGACGCACTGACGCCTCCACACACTCACTCTGCCCTTCGACGGAAGCAGGTACGTGTTGCACCACACATTCAGACCCCACTCTGGGCCGCTATGCCGTCCGAGTCGGGTCCCTGCATTCCGCCGCGCTGCCCCACCCCGGGTATGTCTGTGGTGCCGTTGATTCCGCTTGTGCGGTGTCTGGGAGCCTGGCTAGCGCTTCCCAGCCCGTCTCGCTGGCTCATCCGTACTGTCAGACTCGGCTATGCGATTCAGTTCGCCCGGCGTCCCCCAGTATTCAGGGGCATTCTGTTTACCCGCGTTTTGGCGGACAGTGCCCCTGTGCTCAGGGCAGAGATCGCAGTCCTACTGGCGAAGGACGCGATCGAGCCGGTCCCTCCAGCCGATATGAAGACCGGCTTCTACAGCCCGTACTTCATTGTACCCAAGAAAGGCGGTGGGTTACGGCCAATCTTGGACCTGCGTGTCTTGAACCGGTCCCTTCACAAACTGCCGTTCAAGATGCTTACGCAGAAACGCATTTTCAAATGCATCCGTCCCCAAGATTGGTTTGCAGCGATCGACCTGAAGGACGCGTACTTTCATGTCTCGATTCTCCCTCGACACAGACCGTTTCTTCGCTTTGCGTTCGAGGGACGGGCATATCAGTACAAAGTCTTACCCTTTGGGCTGGCCCTGTCGCCCCGTGTCTTCACGAAAGTCGCGGAGGCGGCCATTGCTCCCATGTGCGAGCGTGGTGTTCGCATTCTCAACTACCTCGACGACTGGCTTATTCTCGCCCAGTCGAGAGAGCAGTTGTGCGAACACAGGGACTTGGTGCTCAGTCACCTCAGCCACCTAGGGCTTCGGGTCAACTGGGAAAAGAGCAAACTCACCCCCGGGCAGAGGATCTCTTTTCTCGGTATGGAGTTGGACTCGATCAACATGTCAGCACGCCTCACCGAGGCCCGTGTCCAGTCTGTGTTGAACTGCGTGAGCACGCTCAGACGCAGAACGGCGGCTCCACTGAAACTGTTTCAGAGGCTCCTGGGGCATATGGCATCTGCAGCCGCGGTAACGCCGCTCGGATTGCTTCATATGAGGCCGCTCCAACACTGGCTCCACGATCGAGTCCCGAGATGGGCGTGGCAGAGCGGCTCGTGCCGGGTCCAACTGACTCCGCACTGTCGCCAAACTCTCAGCTTGTGGTCGGACCCTTCGTTCCTGCGGGCAGGTGTTCCCCTAGAACAAGTGTCCAGGCACTCTGTGGTCACCACGGATGCCTCTGCCACCGGCTGGGGGGCCACGTACAATGGGCATGCAGCTTCAGGTCTGTGGACGGGGCCTCAGCTGCATTGGCACATCAACTGCCTCGAGTTGTTAGCAGTACATCTTGCATTGAGCTGCTTCAGAACGCCGCTACATGGCAAGCATGTACTGGTCCGTACGGACAGCACTGTGACCGTTGCGTACATCAACCGACAAGGTGGTCAGCGCTCCCGTCGCATGTCACAACTCGCCCGCCATCTCCTCCTTTGGAGTCAGAAGCATCTGAGGTCGCTTCGTGCCATTTATATTCCTGGCCTGCTCAACCGTGCAGCCGACGAGCTCTCACGGCAGCAGGTGCTACCGGGAGAGTGGCGACTCCATCCCCAGGTGGTCCAGCTGATTTTCAGGCGCTTCGGGACCGCACAGGTAGATCTGTTTGCCGCCCCGGACACGTCTCACTGCCAGTTGTTCTATTCCCTGACCGAGGGCACCCTCGGCACGGATGCTCTGGCACACAGCTGCCCCCCGGGCCTATGCAAGTATGCGTTTCCCCCAGTGAGCCTTCTTGCACAGACCTTGTGCAAAGTCAGGGAGGACGAGGAGCAGGTCTTGTTAGTTGCGCCGTATTGGCCCAACCGGACCTGGTTCCCCGAACTAGTGCTCCTCGCGACAGCCCCTCCCTGGCCCATTCCTCTGAGAGAGGACCTGCTCTCTCAGAGACGGGGCACCCTATGGCACCCGCGTCCAGACCTCTGGAAACTCCATGTCTGGTCCCTGGACTGGACGCGGAGGTTCTAGGTGACCTACCCCCAGCGGTAGTTGACACCATCACTTCAGCTAGAGCCCCCTCTACGAGGCGCCTCTATGCATTGAAGTGGAACCTATTCGTTGAATGGTGTTCTTCTCACAAGGAGAACCCCCGAACTTGCTCGGTCAGAGCCGTGCTTTCCTTCCTGCAGGACGGGTTGGAGCGAAGGCTGTCTCCCTCCACCCTTAAAGTGTATGTTGCCGCCATTGCCGCACATCACGATGCAGTTGAAGGTAAGTCGTTGGGAAAGCATGACCTGATCGTCAGGTTCCTGAGGGGAGCAAGGAGACTAAATCCTCCTCGCCCACTCTCTATACCCTCTTGGGACTTGTCTCTGGTCCTTTCGGCACTTCAGAGACCACCCTTTGAGCCTTTGCAGTCAGCTGAGTTAAAAATTCTGTCCTGTAAAACAGTACTCCTGGTTGCATTGGCCTCCATCAAGAGGGTAGGGGACCTGCATGCATTTTCGGTCGACGAATCGTGCCTAGAATTCGGCCCGGCTCTCTCTCACGTGATCCTGAGACCCCGGCCCGGATACGTGCCCAAGGTTCCTACCACTCCCTTCCGAGACCAGGTGGTGAACCTGCAAGTGCTGCCTTCGGAGGAGGCAGACCCAGCCCTGGCTTTTCTCTGTCCCGTCCGCGCTCTGCGCCTGTACGTGGACAGAACGCAAAGCCTCAGGACCTCAGATCAGCTCTTCGTCTGTTACGGAGGCCAGCAGAAGGGGAAGGCTGTCTCCAAGCAGAGGATGGCCCACTGGATAGTGGATGCCATCGCCTTGGCTTACGAAGCCCAAGGCGTGCCTTGCCCGCCTGGGTTGAGAGCCCACTCCACTAGGAGTGTCGCTTCTTCTTGGGCGCTGGCACACGGCGCCTCGCTGACAGATATCTGTAGAGCTGCGGGCTGGGCGACACCTAACACGTTCGCTAGGTTTTATAGTCTACGTGTTGAGCCGGTTTCTTCCTGTGTGCTCGCTTCTACCAGCCGGTAACACCGAAGTTTCCGCTCTTGTGTCGGCTTGCTGCGCCACTCCCCTCCACATGGAGCGGATACGTGCGCTTTTTGCTCCAGTCGAGTTCCCCACTCAGGCGAACCCTGTAGAGTTCCTCCGCACCCCTTCGGCAGTCAGACGTTGCGGAGCGTCCGACGCCAGGCCTAGTGCTCGTATGCTTGTGTAACTTGTGCTAGGCTGGGTTCCATATGTGGTGATCCCTGCGGTGATCCCATATGAGTATTCTTCCACGACCAGCTCCCTGCGGTGAGCCGTGTCTTTCCCTTGGCAGAGTCCGCTCTGCCGTCACTGTCTGGTGTAGCCTCCCCCTTCTCAGGCTGGAGCCACCCCAGTGACATCCCATATGTTGCACTGCCCCCCTGGCCAGTCCATATAGTATTCTCCACATGTTACCTCCCTTCGGGCAGGATGTGGCTTCCGCAGCGTACCTCTCCCCTGGAAAGGCACGCTTTCCCAGTGTTATCCAAGAGTTCCACTGTGTGGGTTAACGGAACAGCAGTGAACTCCCTCTACGCAGGTCTTCCGCCCCAGCCAGTTGGGGGTCTGAGAGTCTTCCGTAGGGCGCTGGATGTGGCAGCAACCGATGGCGTTTTCCATGGGATCCCCTAACGTCGTCACGTCGACGTCACATCGAACGTGAGCGACTGAAGGGGAACGTCTCGGTTACTAATGTAACCCTCGTTCCCCGAAGGAGGGAACGGGAGACGTGACGTCCCGCTGCCACAGTTGCTGACCATCGCTGTACGGACGACTCAATCTCGGCTCCTCAGCGAAAAACAATGAGTGCGGCATCCGCTTCCTGTTTATACCCGCGCTGCGGGGCGGGGCGCGTGACGCGTTTCAAGCACGCCAACGTTCATTGGCTTGTTCTTTAGATACTCGAAGTTGATAGGGCTCCCTGAAGTGATCCCCTAACGTCGTCACGTCGACGTCACGTCTCCCGTTCCCTCCTTCGGGGAACGAGGGTTACATTAGTAACCGAGACGTTTTTCTAGTATGGTCATAGCCTGGTTGAACTCTTATTTAACTGGGAGAATTCAAAGGGTAGAAATTGATGGGGTACTCTCTGAAGAGACAAACATTGATAGCGGAGTTCCTCAGGGAAGTGTCCTAGGTCCCCTTTTATTTCTCTTATACATAAATGACATGCAAGCTGTTTGTGAATGTAATATGTTTTTATATGCTGATGACTCTGCTCTGCTGGTTTCTGATAAGGATGTTTCTAAAATTCAAGTAACATTAGGTGAGGAGCTCTGCAGAGTGAGTGATTGGCTCTCTGATAACAAACTTTTACTGCACCTAGGAAAAACTGAATCCATATTATTTGGGACGAGAAGTAAACTGAACAAAGCTCCCAATTTGATTATCAAGGTAGGGGATTATGTAATATCAAATAGAACTACTGTTAATTATCTTGGATGTGTTTTGGACAATGATTTAAAGGGTACAGGAATGGCTATGAAAATTTTAGGGAAAGTTAATGCCAGGACAAAATTTCTTGCCAGATGTGTTGGTTTTTTGGATAAGCAAAATTTAAAAATACTTGCATCATGTTTAGTGTTATGTCATCTAGAGTATGCATGTATTTCTTGGATGTCCGATTTGTCTAGTTTTTGGCTGGTTAAGTTACAGAGATCTCAAAATAAATTGATACGGTTGGTTTTAGGTTTGAATAACTTTACACATGTTGATGTTTCCCATTATAGACATCTTAAGTGGTTACCTATAGAAAGCAGAATTGTGCACCTTAAATTAAAGATGGTACACAAGATAATTAATAAAAGAGCTCCATCGTATCTTAATATGTATATCTCTAGGGTAAGTGAGAAACACTGTTATAATACTAGGCAGAGTTTAATGGATATTACATTATGTCGCTTCAGAACATTGTATGGTCGAAGGTCTTTTGAATTCTCAGGGGCCCAGGAATGGAATAAGCTGCCTCTTGATATAAAGAGTATGTCAAATACGGTTGGTTTTAGTACGAAAGTCAGAAGTTGGCTATTTGATAAGTTGTTTTAGTGATTTATTTGTATTAATAGTTTGGTAACGTGTATTTTTATTGTAGTGTTGTAAATATACCAGTATGTTGTGCCATGATAACCTGTCGCTAGGAGTGAAGTTGTGCTTTACATCAAGGACCACAATGGAAATAATTTTTTTTTTTAACTTTGTTGTGTTATCCTTGACAAATGAGTGTATTTTTCACTACTAATTTGTCTAATAAATCAAATCAAATCAAAGCTAACAGCACCAAAGTAAACACACTCAGTCACAGCAGGCAGGGAGGCAGGCAGGCAGACAGGAGCCATCAGACCTAGAGCTGGCTCCTGAGGGTCAGAATGATTCTACTGCAGCCATAGCTCTATACTCTGTGATTTAGCATCTGCTGGTAAGTGATCGAAAAACTGAGGGGACATTGCTGGCCCACTGCCGTATTTCGAACCCCCCAGAGGCAAGAAAGGATCTCATCTTGTTGACTAACTGCCTGGCTTGTTCCACAGTGGGAAGACTCTGCAGACAGTTGTCCACATAGAAGCTCTGTTCTATGGACTGTCTCACTGCTTCGTCACCTGCCTGGTGGTCTCTGACATGCTTCTGCAGTGCGAAGGTCGCACAGCATGGGCTGCAGGTTGTCCGAAAGGCAAGACTTCCCACTGGTAGATATCAGGCTGATCTCCTTTCCGCATGTTTCGCCAGATGAACCTCAGAAGAGGTTTGTCCTCCGGCAGGAGCCTTACTTGATGAAACATAGTGCGTATGTCTCCGCTGATAGCAACTGGATGCTGTCGAAACCGAATAAGGACTCCTAATAATGAAGCACCAAGGCATGGGCCAGGAAAGAGCTGCTGATTGAGGGAGAGGCCTTTATGAATGAAGGAGCAGTTGAAAACTAGTCTGTCCTTGGACAAGATGATGTGGGATGAACCACGATTCCTTATCCATATCTAGAAGTTCTGACGGGATCTTGACAACATATCCTGCATCCAAGAGCTTCTGGATCTCTGCCTCATAAACCTTAGCCTTCACTGGATCCCTGCCCAAGCGTTTCTCTGTACCCCTAAGATTGGGTAGAACAGACTCCTTTGGTAGCCTTCAATGGTGGTGCATTTGTCATGCGTACGAGGGGAGTAGCATAATGCCAGATTCCATCCACTTCCACACGCTGAGTTCTGCTCTCCAAAAGTTCCATGGCTACTTGATCATGTCGTGAACGCATTACTAGCTTCTCGTTACGGTAAGGAAGAACGTCTAACTGCCACAACCGTTCGACCTCTTGGAGTATCGAATCTCGAACAGGTGTAAGGGAAGGGAGCAAACACTGTTGAGATGGTATTTGGTGCGGGAGAAGCCCGTCTGGTCCCTGGAGAACCCAACCGAGCTGCGTATGTACAGCTGCTGGTCCGCCATCTGGGCCTAATCTGGTGGGCTCTTTGGCAGTGATTAGACCTGGGTAATCAGATTCAATTAAGAGAAGGGGTTGAATTTTGTTGAATGATGGAAGAGGAATACCCTTTAGGTGGCAGTAACTCCTCTGAAGTCTCTGGCTAGGATATGTCTGCTCAGTCAAGGTCAGGAGAGGTGCAGAGAATACACCAGCAAGGTTGTACCTCTCTTTCGGTCTGGACTGAGGTGAGAGCTGAAAGTGGACTGACTGTCCCTCCAGCTGGGTAATATCATGACAAATGGTACGAAGGGCCATAACTTCCTTCTTTCCTTGTAGTCCTAGCTGCTGTACCGCTGCAGGGAGTATAATGCTGCGCTGCGCAGATTTGTATAGACTTCTCGCCTTTCCACAGCAACACAGGGGTGACCTTTAGGAAGATCCGACCTGTATGGCTAGCAGGCTTGTGCAAAATTCAGAATTTCAGAATTGGCCTCCATTCAATTCATTCATGAATTGGAATTTGAATTGAATTTACTCTGCCCCACAGGACGTTGAATTGAATTTACTCCGCCCCACAGGACGTTGAATTGAATTTGAATTGGAATGACAGGAAGTGGAATTAAATTTATGGCAATTCAAAGAAATTCCACACAGTCACACAACAGAAAGAATGTGTGGAGTCTTTCATGCATTCAGTGTTAGGAAGGTTACTTTGGAAATGTTATTGCTTACTGTTATTAGTTACCCATTATAGATGTGGTTTGGGTTACTTTATTTGGATAACTTTATCAATGCAAATCAATTTCATTTTACATTGATTAGTAACTATTTGAATGAAACATTTTACCTCAGTAATACAACTAAATACAAGTACATACATTTTGAACTTTAATAACAGAAATTTTATTTCACGTAACTATTTGCTCCTCAACCCTGCATATATTTTGTTCTAAAATAGATATTGATCAAATTCTTGAAATAAATTACCCCCTTAGTGTTGTTTAATTAGTTTTGTTCCAATGTAATTTTCATTTCAAAGTAATCACAAACACAAAGTTGTTGTAAATGCAGTTATCATTTATTCCAATGCAAAACATTACCGAGCAACACTGTTGCATATAATTCTCAATAGCTCCTCAAATGTGTTATCATTGAGTCTGCATCGTTCTGCTCTGAATATCTTTCCTGCAACACTAAAGATTCTCTCAACTGGTGCAGAGTGAAGTTGTAAGGGACTTCTGAAACTTAAAAAGTCCAGTGTTGCCCATCAAATTGTGTTTTCAAACAAATGTCCACCTCAAATTGTTTAGCAACCATTAGGAAAAGTAGCCAAGTCTTGTACCGCTCAGATCAAGGGAAGTATTTTTTAAAAAATAAATCAAAATAATTTTGCCCACATTTGTCCCCAATGGGGTTTTAGGGTTAAATAATTGATTAAAGTAAAGCATTCTGGGAAATGGAGTCATGTTCCATCATGTTCCACAAAATTACAATAAATCAAACTTAATTATTTGTTCTGTGACTAGAGCTTTTAACATTCATTGCTGGGGGAAAACATATCCTTTTAATGTAATCTGTACAAGTAGTTTAAATTAATATCATTTATAATGTAAGCATATCTGACATATACTGTAAAGCTTCATTGTTAAACACTTCCCCTAAAATATGTATATGAATTTCTTTGAATTATTTTGAATTGCAATTCTGCTTCCTTTAATTCAAATTCGAATTGTAATTCTAGATCCTGTTTTTGACATCAATTCAAATTCAATTAAAATTCAAGAATGGAATTGGAATTGAGTCATTCTCAATTCAATTCTGAATTGTGCACAAGCCTGATGGCTAGGTGGTGTCACATAGATGTGGTCACTTGAGGTTGTAACCAGCATGATGCTCGGCCCTTGCTGTGCTATGCGGTGAAGAACTCTAAGATGCACGTCCCCACATTCCCTGCATGGTTTTCTTAATGTGCACTCATTACAATTGTGGTTAGTGCGTCCGCATTTCCAGCATCTCTTAGCTTCTTTCATCCACTTGATAAGTCGCTCAGGTGGGCATTCAGCGATCTCATTGCACTGAGAGAGGTAGTGCTCTTCACTGTGACAGAATAAACACAGGAGGTTTGTTCTCTGGACTAGTTGCTGGTTTGGAAGAGTCTCTGTTTGGACATGCTTTACTTCTTTAACCTCCTTGGGCTGATTGCTACCGTGATAAACGGAGATGGCCCGGGTCTGTGGCTTAATAATAGCGGGACGCTCTCTACGTGGAGCTGGAACCTTCTCAGTGTGGTAGCGTTGAGCCATCTTTGATGAAAGCCGTTGGGCTTCGGCCTTGACCTTCAACCACTCTGCAAGATTGTGTAAATTATATGGATTAAGACTGTCTGTATTCAGTCTTCCCCTTAGTTGTAAGTGCTCTATGAAACCATCCCTGTAGTGTTTAGGGAGCTTACTAAGCAACCTGTCAACATGACCGGTACAAGTAAGCTCTCTTCCTTGTGGTCCTTCTAGAGACATAAGCATACCCACCAGAAGATCAATGTTAAGCGCAAAGCTCTGGAATGCTTTTGAATCTCCAGCCATGATATCTGGTAAGTTCATTAGAGCCGCAACCTCACTTTGTGCAAGCT
Organism: Chrosomus eos; assembly: GCA_036326025.1. Lineage (NCBI taxonomy): Eukaryota > Metazoa > Chordata > Actinopteri > Cypriniformes > Leuciscidae > Chrosomus > Chrosomus eos. The sequence goes on from CM070826.1 coordinate 3,567,624, forward strand.
GGTGGGGTTGGCCGTATTGGCGCTGCAGGGCTGCCATGGCTGCTATGTAAAGTGAAGGGTGATGACGGCACGCTTGGGCTATCAGCTTTGCTTCAAGGACCAACTGCTCCATCAGCACACAATATTTGTAATGCAGATTGTCGAGGGCTATTTTCAGATCTGTAAACTCTTTCACTGTCATTCACAAGCTTTGGTAGCGATGGGACTGGGACTGGTTGGAGCGAAGATGCAGCAGGTACTGGTTGATATACTGGACGTACGTGTGGAGCTAGATATGGCACAGTAGATGTCATTGGAGGAGGATACCAGTTCTGTACTGATGACTGAATGGATGGCTGCGGTGTATAATGTCCTGCGACCATGGGTGATGGCTGATACGGGTGTGGCACATGTGTTAGTTGGCTATGTGCAGGAATCTGTAATTGGTAAACTGGTGGCACCAGAGTGTTGTGCACTAGTGTCGTGACTGTTGGCAGCTTCAATGAGGTAATGGTTTGCGACAAAGATGATATAACATTATAGGAAACAAGGGAGGACATTGCACTGCATGCCACTGCTGTCTGCCTCGCATACATTGCTGCTGGCAGCTGAATAAATGGTTGTGGTGTGGGTGTACTGTACAGCATATGAGCTGTAGTTGGAGACGTCTGCCACCGTACAGACTGATGGGAGGTGTCCCCAAGGCATGGAATGAGTGTCTCTGTATTCAGTAATGGGATAGCTGGAACTGCAGTAGCATTTGGCCCTGACAATGGGTGATGAGTAAGCTTGAGCTTGTTCCATTCGCTCGAAGAATGGAGAAACAGTGCCATCACTTAACGACTCACACTCTAACTGTCTGTTATCTTGGTCCTGTGGTACTGGGGATGTGTAATAAGAAGTAGGGGATCTACCAATATCTACCTGCTCCATCATGTTGCTGAGCTCCATGTCTATACGGCCCCCACTGACTATGGCAGGACCTTGTCCATACTGCAGACAGATGATAACTCGTGCCTTGTCGGCTGAACCCCAGTCGAGACGGGCTCGGCCTGCCCACTGGAGGTCAACGGTGCCGCTGCATTATCCATTTTCAGCTGCTGATATGTCTCGTGAGGCCCAGTAACTGGTAGAAGGGATTTAGGCAAAGCTACCTCGTAAGCTTGCAAATATGAAGGGATCTGACGTGCTCTGGCTTGCATTTGAGCAGGATGCGTAGTATCTGGAGAACAACATGGTGTCCGTGGCTCCATGTCACCGTAGTGGCTATAGCAATCCGGCTCGAAGGACCAATGTAAAGGACTCTATTTTGTGATGTTAGGTGGAAGGCTAGTCCACTACGGAACTCCGGCAAGAAGTATGACAGGAGACGGAAGACAGTTCAACTGTTTATATCTTCAGATGTGCCAGTATACATATCCAGCATTATACAGCGTTAGAATTGAGGTGGTAAAATGTGGTTTAGTATTCATTCACGCACACTTACCACTCGTAGAAGATGGCGGCAGAGACGAAACTGAAAGTAAACTAAAAAATGACGGAATGCGCATGAGCGCGCTATACATGCACAACAGCATGATATACATTAAAGGGCTACCCATACCATATAAGTATAAGGAATTTATTACAGTGGATACACAGTTGTGAGTGGATCTTGAGCTGTAATATTAATAGTGATCGAGAGCCCGTCAACATTATTCTTTACATTTTATAAAATAACTTGAGTTTTGAAGTTGTTTAATGTTTAATAGTTTCTAAAAAATAATGATTCACGTTTCTGGAAATAAAAACCACAAGGGATTTATATTGTTTAGCTAAGACTGACTTGAGCACATGTATCCCTTAAGAGTCTGGAAACCTCCCTGATTGCGGAAGCTATTAGCGTTTATGTTATATTGATGGATGACGTATCTCTTAAATGCTAAAACGTTTGACTTGACTTGACAAAAAGAGATGTTACACAGAATTATTATTTTTTCATGCTATAAAAGTATAAGGTGACCAGGGGTTGTTGAGCGGTTTTTGAACTGTCCGTCCTGTGCAAAATTAGAGGATACCATATAAACCATTTATTTTTGTTTGATAAATAGCTCACATAAAATGATCTTTTGATTCAAGAAAGGCCTCTTATACTTTCTTTTAGATGAATATGACTAAAGGAAATCCCTAAAGTTAATTGATAGTCCAGCAGCAGTTTTTTTTAAATTATTATTTATATACTATTACAGCTATTATGTGCTTTCTTCATGTTTATAATATGTAAAATAAGGCAACATTTCTAATTTAATTTTGTTCGGTTTATTTTATTGTACTTTTTTTCATGAACTGCTTGGAGACGCAAGGGTTGAGAATCCAAATGCAGTAGTTTATTAGAGGGTAATCCAAAGACATAATCCAAAAAAACAGACAAAGAGCAAAACAATACAGTCCAGGGCAGAAGCAAAACAGAGAAATCCTAAGGAACCGAGCAGAAAGTCAAAAATCATAAACATGAGAAACCAAAGACAGAGCACTCAGAAATGCAGTGCTGACACATACAAGACTTTGCAAAGAGTGACTGAGAGATGAGTGACTTTTAAAGTCAAAGGTAATGAGATAGAGACACAGCTGAATACAATCAGTGATGATGAGATCTGGCAGTGAGTTCTGGGAAATGTAGTTTGTGGGGGAATGACAATAGTCTGGGTTGAAGTGCCCTCTGGTGGCTTTCAGTGGCACTCCAGCTGTTAATTGTGTTTAGTTAAAACATTTTTTTTTTTTTTTTTTTTTTTTTTTTTTACTTAAAAATAACAGCACTGCACATTAGGCAACATTTCTCATCTTTAATCAAGGCAACATTTCGTAGTATTATTTTACTGAATAGTTATAGTTAGCAGAAATTTTTTTGATAGTTTTAGTTGACAATAAACTATTAAACTAAACATTCGAGACATGACTTAGAATTGACAGGGTCGGGGACCCGTTCAGGAGGAGAAATACAAAAGACAAACTGGTAAGAATTGTTAAACCTCTACTGGATTAAATCACGTGTTGTTGCTCCTCAGCCTCCAGAAGTGATGAACATGCCGGCCGCCAGTCCCGGAAGAAACGGCTGGAGTTTGCGGTGGCCTGGAACCGGGTCGATATCGCAGAGAGTGAGATCTTCACCGAGGAGAGCCAGTGGACGGTGGGTAAAAATAATGCAAAAGCTACGAGAATTACAGAGAGATTACAAAAAATTAAAATAGTTGATCAACTGCAAACTTTTGCACATGCCACATTGAAATAATGTTAATACAAATTTTCTAAAATGCATCAAGTATGTTCACTGCACAGGTTATGCTATTATAAAGGTTCTTAATTTAGTTTTGGAGTCTCTTTTAGGTTTACATGCATCCAAGGTCGAAAACACTCTGCGCTGATTGGTCAGATGGCCCAGTGTATTGTGATTGGTCTACTCTGCTCTGATTGGTCAGATGGCCCAGTGTATTGTGATTGGTCTACTCTGCTCTGATTGGTCAGATGGCCCAGTTCAAGTTCAAAACAGTGCGCAATGTTTTGCTACGGTTTCCGGGTTGAACGTCATGTTTCCGGGAAAACGGCGTGCACCGGGGTTTGAGATACGTTTTCTCTTGTTTGGTGGGTGTGTCAAAACCATAGACATAATAAATACATAGACGCCCTATTGGCCGCTTTGGAACGTTGCTGCGATAAGTCAACGGGTCCGCCATTTTGTGGAGGGACTGTGATCAATTGAGTAAACGGGTGAGCTGCGTTTTTTCTGGATAAAAAGAAAAACTGTTTTTACTTTTATGAACTGATTTCAGTGGTTTGTATGTGGTGTACAAAAAGTTTCCATCTCTAGTTATTTAACATCTCGATAGTTAGACTTGTAAAATATATTTTTTAATAAAGAATGGTAAAAACTCAGGCTTGTCATGTATGGCTTTTTATTCTTGGATAAGAATGGTGAAGACCCCCATACTGAGATATAATTAAAGTTTTCTTATTGTGGAAAAAGCGTTTTCTGTGATTGACCAGATTTTAGCAATACACTGTAAAAAATGATTTTGTGGTGAAGTAAATACTACTGAAATGTAATGTAATTTACATGAAAAGGTTAGTTCAGGCAAGAATTAAAAAAACTAAGTAAAATCCAGATCAGTACTTAATTCAAGCGAGTAGAAATGAAAGCGTAAATATCAACTTAATAAAATTAAGTAAATATTACTCAACTTTTCTGATACTGGGGTTCCCATCATGCACTGGACCTTGAATAATTAATGAGGTTGATTTTTCACTGGTTTCCAGCTGTATTTACACTGTTTTATCATTGCTTTTATTGTTAGGATTATAGTAACTTGCCATTTTGTGACATTTCGGGGAAATTTTCTGCTCAAAATGACACATTCAAACACAAAAACGATCCATCAAATGTTAAGGTCATTGTGTATTTTCTACCAAGTATTGAGGTCTTTGCATTCACATGATATTTAACATCTGATATGATGTAGTATAAATTACTTAGTAGTTCTAAGTAAAGCACATACTGGTATTTCAATATTATTATTGTTTAGGTGAAATGTAAAGCAAAGGAATTTTCAACTAAATTGATATTACTCAACCTTTTACTAGCCAAGTTAAAATTTCTTATTTACTTTGTTACTTTCACTTGACTAGGTTAAGTAAAGTTTACTTAATTCCATATTCCAAGTAAATTTAACTTAAATATTTCTAATTAAAGTTACTGAGAAATGTTTAATTTTTACTTGGCAAATCGTTGTAAATTTACTAGCATTTTCTGAGTGAAAAAAGTTAGCAAGCTTTTTTCAAGTAAATCCTACTCCAAATTTTTTACAGTGTAACAAAGATAACTGATGGATCCTTTATCGTAATACATATGTTAAGGTAGGCTACAACTACAGTGCAATGCAAATAGTAAATATAACATAAAGTGAGAAGTAATAGTAAATAGTTTAGTCAATAAAATAAACAAATAGTATACAGCAAATAAAATCGTAATGAATAGTAGCCTATAATTATATAATATAAGTACAATAATACAATCATAAAAATATGATAATAGCATATAGTTTATTAATAATACTATACCAATAGAATAAGAAATATTTATTACAGAATATACACAATAAAAATAAGTTAAATAGGGACTTAAATTTAATATTTAACTCTTTTTGTTAAATATCAGTTTTATTGATCAGTAATAGCCATTATAACAGAAGTAGCTTCAGTCAAACAAACAGCAGGATACAACGTTAAAATAGCCTAAATATAAAGTTATGAAACTTCACTTTGCCCTCAGCCAAAACGATTTACCAGGGAAACATTTATAGATTAATGAGACCAAAGATCGCCCGTTAGTTATACACAAGACGAATTATATCTTATGTTTAACCACTAGACTAGAGACATCCGAGCCAGCGGCAAACTTCAGATGCACTGGCCGAGGTACGGCTGTTCCAGGTGGGGTAGACGAGCGCTGAGCGCCCTGTGATCGCATCTTACAACTCCGAAACCGTCAGATCAAATTTTTAAATAGGCGCTATCTTTATAAACAAACCACATATTTTAGCTTTAAACAACTACATTGTCGACTGAAAAACTTTTAAAACTACATTTCGTGACACAATAACAGTAGTATTTTTAAATGTATCCTCTGAACGTTACTATTACTAATTAAATCATGACCAAATACAACCAAAAACAAACGTTCAGTCTTGCTTGTGAAAGGTAATTCCTCGAAAGCTTTTTTCAATTGTGTGGCGATTTGTACAGCCCCAAGCAGCGCACAAAACAGGCATTTTTCTCAATTCCCGGTATGAGAGGTATGGGAAAGTTGCCATCCCCAATATGGCGGCGCTGTTGACGAACGTTCCAGCGGCCAATAGGGCGTCTATGTATTTATTGTATATATGTCTAGGGTTTCAGAACTGCAGTCCAATCAGCAGCAACATGTATAAAGCACGCGGTATTAAAGTGAACTTGCACAATGGGTTCAAGAAAAATAATTTACAAATGTGTTCGATGCAGCTCGGTATACGCAACAACTGAGGATATTAGAAGACATGTTTGTCGTAAGGTTTATTGTAAAAATATAGGTTATCAACATGATGTAGTTGTTTATATTTTTAGCTTCATTGCAAGTGTATGACATTTGGTATAGAAATAAACAATGGTAATTAAGTGCTTTTCCTAAAAAATATTAAAACAGTATGAACTACAAATAAAGTCAGTATGTAAGGCTAGATAGATGTGTTTTAGTCTGAATTAGGTAAGATGTGTGCTTCCATTTCAGTTTCCACAAATCCCTTCACTCGATTGGGATGTTCTCTTGTGTTCTGGGCAGCAAGTGCAGTAACTGTAACATCGGGCATATTTTGTAGTATTAAACACATATTTATAAAACGGTTAGTTTCAATCCTTGATTCTGATTGGTCAATAGCTGTGCTTTATTCACGATAAAACACGGCTATGACCGCTTCACTTAATGGTTCTATGTATCACTACAACGCCCCTAGCAACCACTCTTAGCAACTCAAACACATATGCGATCTCATTGATATTGTCCATTGAAGCTATAGTGGAGTATTGTGAGAGATCGAGAAAGCGAGTGTAAAGTTACCTGCATTCACAGTAGGCATTGCATTTTCCTTCAGGTCAGTCCTATATTCATAATAAAATATTCCGTTGAATGTCCGCTGCGATATCTGGTCCTTTTAACAGTTAAAGATGAACTGAACTGAAATTTGAAAAAAGGTGATATAACAGATATTTTATTCATTATCATTGGTACAATTATTAAAATGGCATAATTTGTTAAAAGGATAAAACTGTACATTGAAAATGCTGTTTTTGTTACACGGGCGCCACCATGTTGGATTTCAACATTCGGCTACGTCACTGGCATGGTAGGCTACTCCGTTGCCAACCAAATCTGCGCGCACGGCAGAGAGGGAGAGAGCGAGAGACCTTGCGTGTGTGTGCAAATGTGTGTGTGTGCCTCATGAACGCATGTTAAGACACCCCCCAACCCAACAAAAAGAGATACCTCCCTGAAATGGCTTCTTGCAAGTTAGGATGTCTGCAGGCTGGATGTAACGTCACATTCACGAAACATGTACATTCACTTACACGTACATAGCGTTCAACAAAACGGAGACTGACAAACTCGGCATTAATTAAAATTGAGCCACAAAACCAAGCTAGATAGATATCTAGAAGCTAGAAACATCCAACCTAGGAAAAGGGCTAGCAGCTAAACATGTTGGAAGAACTTTTGTCAAACTCCACAATCTAGCCATCACTCCGACCATATTAAACTGTAAATAAATGACTCCGACGATATCACAGATCGATAATAATGCATTTACTAGCTGCTAACTAAACCGCAGCAGGTCTTTAAATGTCCCTCTCTACTCATCCTAGCTGATGTTCATCAGGGCACATTGTTGATGCAGAGGGAATTCGACTCGCAGAAATATCTGCCAGTTCCACAGTAATAGGTTTCTGTGCAGTATCCGTCCGTGCAGTATTTTGTTTTAACATTTTGCGTGCAACTAACTTAACAAGCGATCCCATTGGATGAATTCGTCCAATCACATTTTCAATTTATCTGCCTCGATTTTCTAAAACGCACAGGACCTCATCCATGTTTTTGTATTTTCTCTAAATGCACACGACATATAGCCTATAAGCAGTCTCTATTTCCTAAAATGCATAAACTGATCATCCATGTGGTGGTGGTAGTCAGAAACTACTGGACTGTCACTCACAGGTTCAAATGCGTTTCTGTTTAAAAAACATTGTGCAACGTTTTGTCGGGGCTGACAGCCCTGTTGTGATGGGTGTACTCTGCTCTGATTGGTCAGACGGCTCAGTCTGGTGTGATTTTTCTACTCTGCTGTAATAGAGAGCCAAAGTCCCGCCCCTCCGCTTCCGGCTCATGGGACCTTATTGCGGAAAAAATATGCATGGAAGTCAATGGGGAAAGACAAGTTATCTTTTTATTTCGTCTGAACTGTGCCCTGAATTACACGTATGATGTTTGCCAATTTAAAAGATAATTATGAAAGTCAAGAAAGTCGCAGTTTGTCATAAAACAAGAGAGTAACGTTTAGTTTTATGTGAAAATCGCCCAATGAACTACATCTCTCGTCTCGCGCTGCACGTCACTAAGCTCGTGTGTGTGCAGTCTGGTACAAAACACACAGGCATGACGGCGTAACGTTACGATTATAACGTTAGACTATAGAAAACATGACAGATGTTAGCTTCAGTAAAGTTAGCTTCAGTAAAGTTATCTTCATTCATTGAGAGAAAAATGTGCGCCTTTTGGGTTTTGTAGTCTTTGTAATTACGTATCTTCACAGTCTTGTACCTCAACAGTTTTACATCAAACTGCGACTTTCTTGACTTTAAAATGTATCTTTTAAATTGCCAAACATCATATATGTAATTCAGGGCACAATTCAAACTAGATCAAAATATTAGTTGTCTCTCGCCATTGACTGCATTACAATATTTTTCCGAGTTAAGGTCCCATGGTGGTCAAGCGGAAGGGGAGGGACTTAGGCTCTCTATTGTTCAGAAGGCCCAGTTTGTTGTGATTGGTTGGCCGCTTACAGCACGTATTGGAAACAAAACAGCCATTACCATATCTAAATTTCTCCTCCGGATCTTCCTCAACATTTGATACACAGTGTTACGGTAATGTAATGATGTAATGTAACAGTAATGATGCCGCGGTTTTACCGTATCAATTCCAGCGTGAGTCCTCATACTTTTGCAATGAAAACAGCACCTTCTCAATATGTCAACAACACAAACCAAAGTCAAAAGTAGATGTTGTTTGCGTGCCGACAATGAAGACCATAGGCATGCAAATTTGTTACAAACATAAGTAGCTTCAGCAGGAAGTAAGACTGTAATTACTGACGACTCATTTCAGGCAGATCAGAACCGATTCTGTCTTTCAGGAGACAAAAACTCCTTCTACCTGCACTTTGATCTTTGAAACTTTGCAGACCTTTTACATTCATAGAGCTATATTACACACTACACATCCAAAAAAAGCATAATAGGGGCACTTTAACCTCTTTTCACTTGTTATTTGGCCAGGGGTTCACAAACTTTTGCATGCAACTCATTGTTTAAAGAAAAACTATGTTAATTTAGTGCCTGTGGGAGTCTCATTGAATGTTTATTATGTTGGGTTTGTCATGATTTGTTGATATCTTTCCCGTCTCAGTCCTGTGATCTGCATCCGGCCATGTTTTCAGCACTGGTGGATAACAAACCTGAGTTTGTGCGGCTTTTGTTGAAGAATGGAGTGTGTGTGCAAAAGTTTCTGAAAGAAGAGGAGAGACTCTGTCAGCTCTACACACACCTACCCACCTGCTGCTTCCAGCGCAAGCTTGCAAAACGGGTCGCTGGTAACGCAAATATTCCCTTCATGAGTCACGTGTTTGAAGAAGTGCGCCACCTGCTGAGTTTTACTCAACCGTTATACGACTCTTCACGCTACAAGACAACTAAAGATGACGTCAGTTTAACGGCAAGTTTATGACAGAAAACACCTCAGCAACAAAGACAGGGAAAAAAGTAAGTACAGTGTTATTTTAGCATTATTTCTATACTATTATAGTATGTATCAAAATTTGTCTTTTTTCAATTTTCATTTTTTTTATGTCATTTTGTCATTTTTAGCAACTTTTTTATATTTACAGTAGTAAATATTTGAAGTGGATCAAAACCTTTCATCAAAGTTATACATGAATTTTGAACAATACCTGTTCTTGTCTTATAGGACATCTTTGTTGATCCACTTCAAATGTAGGCCTATACTGTATATTTAGATTTAATTTATATTTAATCAGTTTTAGTATTTGTAATTTTAGTACTTCAACTTATTTTTAATCAATAACGATAAGAAACTGGTTGTTAATTGGCGCGGAAATATTGTTACAATGCAAACAATCTCAAAGATCCTAAAGTGGGCTTCTTTTCTTTATACAAAATATCGCTTAAATAATACTTATTTTTGAAGTGAGGGCATGTTTTTGATATGCTTTGTGAGAATCATCAGTAAATAAAATCATCAAACTATAAAGCTTTAATCCTAGTTTTACTGTAATGTGAAGAGTCTGGCTGAAGCGCTGCCTCTCTCAGGTGCCGTCAAAGACCGGTGGATCTGCCGTGTTGTGAGGAAGCCGCGACCGTGGACCCGGTGGATCTGCCGTGTTGTGAGGAAGCCGCGATCGTGGACCCAGAACGGGATCTCTTCCTCTGGGCTGTTGTACAGAATAACAGAGAACTGGCAGAGATCTGCTGGGAGCAGGTACAGCACTGGCTAGAGACAAACTCTTGGCTTTATATTCACCTGTTTTCTGCTTCAATTTGGTGATAGAAGCTGATATTTTGCTGAAGCTGTGAAATACATATAATATTAAATGTATAAATCTTAAATCTTTAAATAAAATTAGTACTCTAGTCTACACTTTGGAAAACGTATAATTATTTTATTATTATTTATTTAAATGTACTACTGTTATAGTATTTATTGATTTTACAAGAGCTTTTATTTTCATATTTTCGTAATTTTGTTATGTGCTTTTGTCATGTTTATGCATTTTATTTTTTTATCCTTCTAATATCGCTTATCATATTTTTATATATCTATTCTTTGATTTATTTTTATTTTAGTTTTAGTCATTTTAATTCTTCTTATACTTATTTCAGTTTGTTTTTAATCAAGGACATTTCTAAGAATGTCATCTAATAATTGTAGTTTATCCCAGTAATTATTATTATTTATTTATTTATTTTAACTTGGTTCTGATGGATCAACATGGTTGCCTCTGTCATATGAAGTATTTTCCATTCATTTTAGTGAATCAGTTAATTCAGTTAATTGAACTGGATAAAAATAATCCACTGATTCATTTGAGAACCAGTGCGGACTGTAAAGTGAAATATTTTGTTATTGTTTATCCACATTATATTTTAGGTTTTTAAGTGTCCAATAACCAAAACACACAACCAATTTTGAACTGTTTTATTTGTGTGTTTTTGATACAGTAATACATAAAGAACAATTAAAACTAAATTATATAATAATTATTACAATTGCATTGTTATTCCTCTTTGACCATTCATTTTATTAAATTATTATGTTTTGATTGTTCATGTAATTAAACTGGTTCAAAATCAACAACAACAAATAACAATTAACTGATTAATTTGAATCCCTAATTGTGTAATTGTACTGGTGTCTTGTATTTATAGTATTTTGTTAAAGGCTTCTGTTCATACTTTTTAACTACATTATATAAATGATAGTGTTTTCTATTTTTATTGCTTGTAGTTTGCGTAAATGTATTCATTCAAATGTTGTTTTGTGACAGGTACAATACTGATCTGATTGCATGAATAAATCAGATAATCTGATTCTGTATTTAAATAGCATGGGAGTAGTTGCAGTTTGAAGATTCACAAATGTGTGTATGTGTGTGTTGTTTTTTTTAGTGCAGAGACTGTATCGCAGCCGCTCTGGCCGCCAGTAAGATCTTGAGGAAAATGGTGCTGGAGAGAGCGAGGATGATAGCGAAGAGGCAAACGAAATGACAGAACTGGCCAACCACTATGAGAAACGAGCCATCGGTATGATTTCAGATTCATTCTTTATTGTCCTTAATAGAGGAAATTTGTTTTCACAGGCTGTACCAGGAGCAACATGTGTAAACCACCCAGAATACACATATTTTGTACACATAAATAAACATATGACATTTTTGTTTTGTTTAAATGCTGTGTAACAAACATCACTTCAAATCCTTTGACCTGAGCTGTGATGTTAAGTGTTAGTTCACTCAAAAATGAAAGTTCTGTCAGTAATTACTCTCCCTCATGTTGTTCCAACCCTGTGAGACTTTCGTTCATCTTCGGAACACAAATTAAAATATTTTTGATGAAATCTGAGAGCTGTCTCACATCCCCCATGAAAAGTTAGTAAAGACATCGTTAAAATAGTCCAAGTGTCTAGAGTGGCTCGACCTTAAGTTTATCAAGCGACTAGAATAATATTTGTGCGCAAAACAAACAAAAATAACGACTTTGTTCAACTCTTCATTTTCTTCTGTGTGTTTCTCTGAGTGAGTTCATGAGTGTGTAACGGTCAGAACGGAGGCTCACTATTGGCCGACGCTGGTCATGTGTGTGATGCGTGTGATGCCGGCCAATAGTGAGCCTCCGTTCTGACGTACAACCCAGAAGCGCTGCACTGTTACGTGAACTCACTCAGAGAGACACAGAAGAACATCAATAGTTATTTTAGTGTTTTTTGCGCACTAAAAGTATTCTCGACGCTTGATAAACTTAAGGTTGAGCCACTGTAGTCACTTGGACTATTTTAACAATGTCTTTACTAACTTTTCTATATCGATTTCGATTACCTAGAAGCCTATGAAGGAGTGAGACAGCTCTCAGATTTCATCAAAAATATCTTAATTTGTGTTTCGAAGATGAACGAAAGTCTTACAGGGTTGGATTTCTAACTCTTTAACACTGTGTGTGTGACCACAGGTGTCTTCAGCGAGTGTCACAGCTGGGATGCCCAGCGAGCGCAGAGACTCCTGATCCGCATGTCTCCGTCGTGGGGCAGAAGCACATGTCTGTGGCTCGCTCTCAAGGCCAATGATAAAAGCTTCGTCGCTCACTCAGGAGTGCAGGTGAACAAACCCAGCGGCATAATCAGAAATATCTATGAGGAATCTGATTATTATTATTTTATTTCAAAAACCAATATGCAGAATTGTTTTGTTTTATTTCTGATTTTTGACGCAAGAAATTATTTTTTAAAAACTTTAAAGAACAGTTATTTATTTTGTATATTACATAAAGAAATTATTATATTGCATAGATTAACAATAACTTGTACAATTATAATAATCATTGTTATCTTATTCTTTTCTTTATAATTTTTCTGTTTTTAAGCGTATGAATTGTTTGTGTCCTAATGGTTGCAAATTATTGTTATTAATATTGTTTTTAAATATTACATAAAACAAAAGGATAATATGTACAACAACAACAACGATAATAACAACTCTTATTGTTATTAATATTATAATTTTTTTTTGTTTTATTATTTATGCAATTATGTTTATATGTATTGTTTTGTGGTCTTAATGGTTGCAAATTATTAGTATTAGTATTATACACATTTTAGTTTTTGTTAATATTTTATATTATTTATAATAAGTCAGCCACACCATCACAGCCCCAATCATAACTCAATCACCACGGAAGGTTTCATTCAGAAAGCTGTGAAGCATCTCACAACGTCTGTGAGCCTGCATGGTCACTAGGTCAACCCGCTCCGCATCCTCCGCCCACTTCCTCATCCGTCGCCCTTCGAGCTCCTGAACCCATGCAGGTCGACGCATATCACCTCATCAACGTGGAGCATCAAAGAAGGATACTACAATATTTATTCTGTATAGATAGTCTGTATTCTGGGAGAGAAGGTCATACAATCCAGTTGCTCCTTAAAGTCGCATCCCTCACTCGTACACTTGTCCAATTCTCACCCAAAAATCTAGTTCCAGTGCAAGTGCTCATCGACTCTGGGTCCGCAGGGAACTTAATCTCTCATAAACCTCTCCAAAGAGTCCAGAGAAAACCATGATTCAAATACGTGAGGGGAATGAATGGAAGACGCGTTCATCACCCCTACAGGCCACTACGAGTACCAGGTGATGCCGAATTGCCTGTCCAACTCCCCCTCCGTATTCCAGGGGTATATTGAGTACCTGTATATGAGGTGTTCCGGGAGTACCTCCAACACTTCACCATCTTCTACATCGACGACATCCTGATCTACTCCTGGAACCCGAACATCGCCATTATGTGACGCAGGGAGAACACCAGTCATCCTCATTTATATAGCGCTTTTAACAATGTAGATTGGAGTGGAGCAACGCACAGAGCCAGTGCTAAGCACTGATCCTGGTGAGACGGAGGAGGAGCAGGAACCGGAGTCACCCCACAGTGTCCAGAACCTCCATGCTCGACATGCTACTCCTAGCAAACCATCAGAACACCGCCGGGTTTTATGGCCTGCTGCAAACAAGGAGGCCGAGTTGCGGCAGTTTGACGAGGATGTTGAGGCTACTCTAGATGCATCATGCAGAGGAGAAGTTGATCAGCGACTGCAGTGGATGAGCATTCTAATCATCAGCATCGGTGCAGAGAGATTTGGCATCAAAGTACCGAAAGCTCAGAACACAGCTAGGCCAAACCGGCGTGAGACCAAGGAAAGAGCTGAAGGCCTTAAACCGTCAGTATAAGAGGGCGAGCGAGGAGGAAAAGCCAGCCCTGACAGAGCTCCGGGACATCATGAGGCAGAAACTTATCTCTCTACGGCAGGCTGAGAGGCACAGGAGGAGAGGCAGAGAGAGAGCTCGCAAGCGAATGGCCTTCGTTGCAAATCCTTTTAGCTTTACTAAGCAGCTGCTGGGGCAGAAGCGGAGTGGGACCCTGCGATGCCCAAAGGAGGAGATCAATCAGCACCTCAGTGACAAATACAGTGATAGCAGGAGAGAGGAGAATCTGCTGTAGCGAACCTACATAATAATAATATACATAAAATGTATTTAAGGGGGCCGGAAGGCCAATTTAGCTCAAAGGGAATGATTCATCGATTTGCAATGAATCATTGACCGAATCACTATGGAACCGAGCAAATGACTCGTTTAGAGTTCATTTGAACGGGCCGTAATTTTAACCTTGGCAACAGATATTTATCCAATTTATAGTGAAACACTATGTATTAGCAAGGTAACTTTAGATCGGCAGTACAAGACATTAAATGTGTAAGCAAAACACAAGACAAATATCTTTTCAAATATATGGACGTCTTTATTAACTATTCTAAACACATAAAACTAATGTCTAAACCCAATCACACACACACATTCATTCAAGGCGCAGAGGAAGAGAGAGAAAGATTGAGATTTCAGAGTGAGATGCACTTTGTAAGACATAAACCTGAACGAACCACCAAGCATTAATTGAAACCTTCGTTTCTTAGAAAGGTTATTCAATTTAAATTAACAAACACCAGTTCAGCTAGAGTCTGGAGGTTACTTGCTTGTCCTTTGCGTTGCTTAGGCCAGGGAATTCCCTATTTGAGGTGCTTCGTCAAAGGGGTTTCCCGGCTGCGTGGCTGGTTGTCTTTGGAGTGCCTGGCTGGAGTTTCTGAACCGCCGGTCACGTGATGTGTTGGCGGATGGATGAACAAGAGTCTTTACAGTTCGAAGTGCGTTGCAGGAGAGACGTGTAAACGAACTTTACAGCAAAACTTAACTTAGAACGAGACTTTTAACGAGAAAATAAAATAAAGGAAGAAATGAAAGTAAGAGATGAGATGGCTTGAATGAAGCTGTTTAAACTCCGATCTTGATGGGTTTGTCTGCTGGTCTAATTTAACTTGGTCTGGTCGATGTAAAAGCGTACGAACATGAACACTCTCTTGCTGTTTGATCATAGAGAGAGGCACAAACTTAATTTAACACAGAACCGACTCAAAACCGAACTGAACCGAGCCGAAACTGAACTGCTCTCTGAACCGAACTGAACTGAACTGAACTGCCTTGTTCGGGTCTTTAACTTAAAGTTAGTCCAACCTCTTTTGGAGAATTCTGGCCAATTGGACAAGGGCATCCTCTTAGGAGGTGGACCTCGTTTCTTCTTATCATAAATCAGGCGGTATCTATGATCTGCTTGCTCTCCAACACTAAGCAGAGAGAACAAGAGATCACAGTTTAACATTATAGATTATTATAATCATACAAAGCATTTTACACAGATTTCACTCAAGCCATCTTAAGAATTAAGGGCATACGATTATTTCGATTGGAAGCACGATACTCGTTCATTCATACACACAGTTATAATCATCATTACATGATTTATATGGAACCTAAGCATAATACAAACATGAATTGTCGGAAAACAAGAATTATGATGTTTGATTATGAGTCCACTGAGCATTGTTCTGTGTGAGTTGTTTTCTGCAGAATGTGCAGAATTAATGTGGTTTGATATGTAAAGTGTAAAAGTCTTTCTGGTCTCTGAATGAAAGCGTGGTCTGTTAAATAACTCTGTCCTGTTTAGCAGTGGTGATGCTGAGGGAGGTCAAAGGTGGTCAGGCCTGTTTGACCATTTGTGAGGAGATTTGTCTTGGTTAAGAATGAACAGTGACAAGTTCTTCCTGCTTTGGCTTATCCCTTTATGGCCTGCGGAGCCCTAAAAGTCCTTTCTGAGGGGGTTTTGGAGGGGGTGCCTAGACTATCTGGCGTCGGGATCTTTATGGCTGAATTAGTGATTGAGTTCTGTTTGAATGAATCAAATGGAAGATTCATTTGTGTTTGGTTCATCCTTATATTCTCTACATATTTCCCCCCTTCGATCGATGATGGGTTGATGAGAGAAGACATCATTGAACGCTGGAGAAACAGAAGAAGCAAACACACACAGCAAACAACAAGGCAAACACCTCCATGACTGGTCCCTTTACTGGTGCAGGGCATTAGATTATCTAGGCCTAAACAGGTTCACTCTCTCAATATAGTCAATCATGTGGAAAAAGTTTAGTTCAATTTTAGGACCGTAATTCTAGTTTGTTTTAAAACGGTGATTGATCAACTTCGTGACTAAATTTGATTTGTTCATTTTATTCTCTTCTAAATTGTTCTAGGTTTAGACCAATTTACCTTTCAAATTTTGATTCGAATGATGCAGGGAGTTCTCTAGGCTAACATTCGTTTTAAGGTGACTTGCAAACATCAGGCGTGGTGCGTCAATCCTTATATGGTAACCTTGACCCTTATGGGGTAACAGGGATTTTACCTAATAAAAGAAGAAGAAAGGGAAGAGGTAAAACAAAACAAAGCAGTTGAGTGACTCCTGTATGGCTACTGTTGTGCAGTGTCAGGTGTCACCATGTAATGAGAGGGTTATACTTGTTGGGTGCATTGCTACATGTTTCCTATGGAAAGGATAGCTAAGTCAGTGTTGCGATTTCAGTGTCTACCTGTGGGAAGAACATGTTTGTTGAATGTTTTTCATGGTAGCTGTGTTTAACTTGTGTATGTTAGTGGTACAGTGTAGTGTAGTGCAGGTACTGCATGTATACTGTATGTATGTCAGATCTGTCTCAGTCTGTTTTGCTCCCCCCTTTTGCTTGATGGTCTTGCTTTGATGGGCTTGTTGCATCTTTGCCTTGGAAAGGGATCTTCTGTGATCTGCTGGGGGTCAGTCCAGTAAGGCAGGAAGTTCTCTGGCAGACATTGGGAGATGGTTTGGCATGGATGCGTGAAGCTGTAGTGCAAAACGTGGT
This sequence comes from Chrosomus eos, assembly GCA_036326025.1. Taxonomy (NCBI): domain Eukaryota; kingdom Metazoa; phylum Chordata; class Actinopteri; order Cypriniformes; family Leuciscidae; genus Chrosomus; species Chrosomus eos. The sequence goes on from CM070826.1 coordinate 3,585,001, forward strand.
CTCCTTTGTTGCCTTCCTCTTGTGATGCCTTCTGGTTGTGACAGACTTTCTGACCTTCTGTGCTTACTGTCGTTGCTGTAGCACACACATGGTTCTTGAGTTTGGAGCTTGTGGTGTGATGGGTAACCAGGATGGTGTTTTCTGGTACCTCGGGGTGTTTGTCAGTGGTTGACTGTGAGAGACTACTTTGTTCTGGGTTGTTGTGGAACAGGTGGTCGTCTCAGGAAGGTGTACAAGGTGATCACTGGTCTTCTGTGTTCAGCTTGTCTTTGATGAGCACGTGCAGTTGCCTCCGTAGTTGCTCCATGTCTTCTGCGGGGAGACTGTCGTGTTCTTGGGCACACTCAGTGGGGTGTTTGGCTGAGTGGTGCGGAGGTGGGTTTCGTTGTCGCTTACCCACATAGAATGCTTTTGGATGCACTCGTTGATTCCAGTTGTTTCCTTCGGGTGGGCCCCATGACTTTCCCATGTGGTTGGAGTGGTAGCTGTCATCGGCATGGGAGTCACGATCTCTGTGCTCCTCACGAAGGACTGTGGTGTTGTCATGCCACTGGGTGTCTTCCAGTGCAAGGCTTGTGTCTTGGCTGAAGGAGTTTGGACCTGTGGATGTTTTCAAACCTTTCTTTGAGGACATCTTTTGTTTGATGTAGGCCTTGTGTGTGGCAGGTCACGTAGCTGTTGAATTGTCATTGTGCCTGGGCAGGCCATGATGCCAAGATGATGACTCAAACCAGGGTGCAGGTTTCTCAGGAATAGGGTTTTGAAGTTCACATCCTCTTCAAGTTCAGGTTTGTTATGTCCACCTAAGTAGGCTTGTCGAAAGCGGTGATAAAAGCTTTGGGGAGTCTCTTGTCGACATTGTTTGGTTTCCAAGGCGATTAACACACCGTGTTCTGACTCTGGACCTGTAAATTCTTTAATCAGTGACTCACGTAGTAGCTGGTAGTTTGACATGACATTAGCAGGTTGTCGGTCTAGGAAGCTTCGTACCTCTGGACTGGATGTGGATCTGAGGAGGTAGAACCTGTCTCTGTCAGTCATATGGGGTCTCACCTCGAGGTGGAAGTCGATATCTCGGAGGTAGGCCTGGATGTCGGGACCCTCTGGGGAGTTCGGGTTGAACTGAGTGATATTCTTAACCAGCTGGTTGAGATCTTTGAAGGTCATCCCCTGTGCAGCTTTGGAGTCTGCCTGGATGAGCTCTCTTCGTTTGTTGGCAGTGAACAGTTCTGTGGTGAAGGCCGGTGACGTTTTGGGTTGTGGCCATTCACTTCTTTCACTGTATGCCAGTTCTTGGATGGAGGACTCTGTTCTGCTCAGCAGGGGTGATGCTGATGGAGGTCTCTCCCTTCTTGGCTCTGGTTTCTGTTGGCAAATGTGCTGGAGTTCATCTCTGACCGCGTAGAGCTCGTCGTTGGCGGCGTCTCGCTGTTGGATCAGATGGTCCATTTCAACGCTGCACCTTTGCAGGTGGTCTTCCAGAGCAGTGATTTTAGAGTTCTTACTTTCAATGTCAGCTTTGGCTTTCTCTAGCTGATGTTCAACAGCCTGGAGTTGGTTCACCAGGTGTTTCTGGACAGTCTTTGACTCTTGTTTGTCTTGAGCTTTACCTTTGAGCTGGTCTTTGCAGTGTTGAGTGTGCATCAGCTCTCTCAGGAACTCGGTGGTCTTGGAGTCATCCTGGCCTTTCACTTCCAGCTTGTCTATGCGGTTCTGGGCACGTGTCAGCTCCTCCTGTAGGTGGGTGACGTGCTGGTGGCTTAGGTTTAGCTGGGCTGTGAAGGCATTACTTAAGGAACAGGTTATCTTGGTTAGTTCCACGTGGTTTTGGTTCTGGCTTGAATCGTGTGTCAGGAATCTTCTCAGAATTATGATTATTATTAAAAATAATAACAGTTCAATTGTCTTTGGTGTGAGGCAGTCTGTAATGCCTCTGAGCCAGGCGTCCACGTCTTCCCGTTGGGCAGTGGGGTTTGTCGTCCACGACATGTTGGCACGCTTGGTGAAGATACTGACACAGATCTGTGTGTATAAGCCTATATGTGGTTGAACGGCTAAGTGTCGTTTCAGTAATTGTACATCAATAGTGAAGTGTTGTGATGACTAAGTGTTGGTCTAAGGGTACACAGTGAGGCTAGTGATGCGAAGATCTCGTCACTCAACTGGGTAAAGGAAAGAATAAGAAAAAGGTTAAACAAATCTCAATGGAAAGAAACCTTTTTTTTTCAATGGGAGAAATATTTTTATAAATATTTTCTATCAATGAAAAGCTGGTTTCAACTCGTGGTGTGAGGACTTAGTCGCTCAACTGAGTAAGGGGAAAAGAGAGAAAAGTTAACAACCAATTTCAATGAGGGAAAAACAAAAGAAAATTATTAACTAGGGGAAGTATTAATTTCTCATAAATGTTTTTTATCAATGAAAATCTGTTTCCAGAAAGGTAAACAATATAATTGCTTATGTTTGCGAGGAAAAATAATACAATAATGATGTTGATACCTCTTCTCTGAGTTTGACAGGATTGACACCACACACCTTCAGTTCGACCGCTTACAGCAGGGGTTACAGCAGGGATGCTGTGAAGGCGGAGTTTGCTCGGCACTTGTCTCTGTTACTTGATCTTGGATAAGATGTCAAAGTTTAAATTGCGTTTCAAATGCAGGGAGAGTATGAAGAACACAAGAGGGTTTGATTAAAAATCAAATATCTAATAATCTGTTTGTTGGGACAGATTATATTTGTCTCTTTTAGAGTCGATTGGTGGTTCTTCCAGGTTTGTTCCTACAAATGTGAAGAATAAGATGGAATAAAACAGGACAGAACAGGAAAGACGTGATGAGGAAGAAGTGAAGCAAGGAGGTTGGATCCCGCTACCTTTACGTCTACCACGAGTATAGAATTGATAGTTGAGGAACAACTAAACACACAAATAAACTTTGGTAAAAGACGATTGTCTCTGGTTTATTTGAAACTCGTATGGAGATGGTAATGTCCCCTATTGAAGCTTCCCGAAAATTAATTAATCAGAACAAATATAGTGGTTAAGTTTATAACCAACAGGACGAAAGGATAAAACGCAATGACAATAATGAGCAAATCTGAGTCTAACACTATTTTTGTAATAGTAATAACAACTTTCAAATTTTAACTTTCAGAGTTCAAGACTTATTCACCTAAAGTGATTAGATCTCAACGAGAAATTTAGAAATTATGAAAATTATGAAATCAGAATTATTAAAAATAAATCTAGAAATCATTAGAAATGACCTGTCTAGAAAAATAGAATTTCAATTTTATTTTAATATTTCCTTTCTTTAAAATCAAATTCAAAATTGACAATTAATAATAGTTAACCAGCATTTTCTTTTTCAAGTAACATGCAGGTAAAGTAATTAATAATTGTAAACCAATATTTCCTTTTCCAGTAAAATATAGGTAAAGTAAAAGAGAGAGGTAAAAGGAAAAGACAGGATCAACAGTTGTAAAGGTCGAGGTGTCTAAACGGTTAAATCACTTTAACGTTTTTCCAACAGACACTGTAGTATTGGCTCGTATTGATAACAGTGACTGATGCTAAAGGCTTTAGCACAGGCCTCCGTGCAAGGCTACTGCCTAGCTTAGCGCTTGTTTACATCGAGGGTTGGGTCAAAGTTCACCCGGAAACGTTTGGCCAAGACTTCCGTGTCACGATCGTAACTATAGCGACCAAGCGAACGCTAGTGGGCGAACCGGGAATTGCAGACAGTTGGAAAACAATTTGTTAGAGTTCCATGCAATATGGGAGCATTTCAACAATGTCCACAGAACATGCATGTACAGTAACAATCGATCCTATTACGGGAAATGTCGGCACATTTCACACTGTTCAAATAAGATACACCACTCGTAGCTGGGTTTACGACGTGGGGCTTCACTCAGTTTGTCAAGAGTGATATTAACTTTAAGCAAACGACAGCTTTGCGTTATAATAGATGTAATTAGGACGACCTCGGCGGATTGTCTCTGTGCAAGTTTATCTAGGCACATAAAACAATAACTGTTGGTTCAGTTTCAATGGCAAGCTTTACTTGATAACGAATTTAAATAACCACTATTCAAATTACACTCGGACATGCGCAATGTTACACGAGAATTATTTGAACGGACACAAACAGATAAGATTAGTTAAGCCTCGCTGTTTATCACGGGGATCAGTGGGACACGCACTGAATCAGATAAATAAATATAAGGCTTATGACTAACTTAGATGAGGAACACGCTCATCGCTCTGTGAGGAGAATATTAGTCCTTATAACGTTAGGGTTATTTTAATTACTGCAGTTTGATTTCGTTCAGTTCTCTAACTGATATAAACACACACACACAACGTTACAGCTTTTCTGAAAGACTCTGGAACACGCAGAAATCGAACAGCTCTAACGAGGTATTTCTGGAAATGAGGAACACGCTCAATTCTTACCTTATCGTAGTGCGAGGTTTCATATCTTATTTACTGCAGTTAACAAGAGAGCAAATAGGGCGGCAGACTAGACTTTTCAGCTTTCTCTGGGAGCTTCACTCACAGATAACTACAGCAGCAGCAGCATTCATTCAAACGGGGCGCGCGCTGCGCGCGTCACACACAGACTCTCAGAGAATCGGATCTCTCATCCGCACAATATGAAAAGATAAATCTTGATAATATTCTTACAATTTAGGTTGAACTGCCCGCATCCTCCACCAAATAATGTAGCGAACCTACATAATAATAATATACATAAAATGTATTTAAGGGGGCCGGAAGGCCAATTTAGCTCAAAGGGAATGATTCATCGATTTGCAATGAATCATTGACCGAATCACTATGGAACCGAGCAAATGACTCGTTTAGAGTTCATTTGAACGGGCCGTAATTTTAACCTTGGCAACAGATATTTATCCAATTTATAGTGAAACACTATGTATTAGCAAGGTAACTTTAGATCGGCAGTACAAGACATTAAATGTGTAAGCAAAACACAAGACAAATATCTTTTCAAATATATGGACGACTTTATTAACTATTCTAAACACATAAAACTAATGTCTAAACCCAATCACACACACACATTCATTCAAGGCGCAGAGGAAGAGAGAGAAAGATTGAGATTTCAGAGTGAGATGCACTTTGTAAGACATAAACCTGAACGAACCACCAAGCATTAATTGAAACCTTCGTTTCTTAGAAAGGTTATTCAATTTAAATTAACAAACACCAGTTCAGCTAGAGTCTGGAGGTTACTTGCTTGTCCTTTGCGTTGCTTAGGCCAGGGAATTCCCTATTTGAGGTGCTTCGTCAAAGGGGTTTCCCGGCTGCGTGGCTGGTTGTCTTTGGAGTGCCTGGCTGGAGTTTCTGAACCGCCGGTCACGTGATGTGTTGGCGGATGGATGAACAAGAGTCTTTACAGTTCGAAGTGCGTTGCAGGAGAGACGTGTAAACGAACTTTACAGCAAAACTTAACTTAGAACGAGACTTTTAACGAGAAAATAAAATAAAGGAAGAAATGAAAGTAAGAGATGAGATGGCTTGAATGAAGCTGTTTAAACTCCGATCTTGATGGGTTTGTCTGCTGGTCTAATTTAACTTGGTCTGGTCGATGTAAAAGCGTACGAACATGAACACTCTCTTGCTGTTTGATCATAGAGAGAGGCACAAACTTAATTTAACACAGAACCGACTCAAAACCGAACTGAACCGAGCCGAAACTGAACTGCTCTCTGAACCGAACTGAACTGAACTGAACTGCCTTGTTCGGGTCTTTAACTTAAAGTTAGTCCAACCTCTTTTGGAGAATTCTGGCCAATTGGACAAGGGCATCCTCTTAGGAGGTGGACCTCGTTTCTTCTTATCATAAATCAGGCGGTATCTATGATCTGCTTGCTCTCCAACACTAAGCAGAGAGAACAAGAGATCACAGTTTAACATTATAGATTATTATAATCATACAAAGCATTTTACACAGATTTCACTCAAGCCATCTTAAGAATTAAGGGCATACGATTATTTCGATTGGAAGCACGATACTCGTTCATTCATACACACAGTTATAATCATCATTACATGATTTATATGGAACCTAAGCATAATACAAACATGAATTGTCGGAAAACAAGAATTATGATGTTTGATTATGAGTCCACTGAGCATTGTTCTGTGTGAGTTGTTTTCTGCAGAATGTGCAGAATTAATGTGGTTTGATATGTAAAGTGTAAAAGTCTTTCTGGTCTCTGAATGAAAGCGTGGTCTGTTAAATAACTCTGTCCTGTTTAGCAGTGGTGATGCTGAGGGAGGTCAAAGGTGGTCAGGCCTGTTTGACCATTTGTGAGGAGATTTGTCTTGGTTAAGAATGAACAGTGACAAGTTCTTCCTGCTTTGGCTTATCCCTTTATGGCCTGCGGAGCCCTAAAAGTCCTTTCTGAGGGGGTTTTGGAGGGGGTGCCTAGACTATCTGGCGTCGGGATCTTTATGGCTGAATTAGTGATTGAGTTCTGTTTGAATGAATCAAATGGAAGATTCATTTGTGTTTGGTTCATCCTTATATTCTCTACACTGCCCACCTGCAGAGAGCTACCCACACCACCAGAACCCTCTTTCTAGTTTAACATCAAGCCCACCTTGGCAGAGGTCAGGAACATCGTACGAGCTGCACGTACTAGCGCCGCTCCAGGCCCAAGTGGAGTGCCATACAAAGTCTATAAATATTGTCCGAGACTCCTGGAGAGGCTGTGGAGACTCATCAGGGTAGTATGGCGGAGGGGAAAGGTGGCCCAGCAATGGCGTCACGCAGAGGGTGTTTGGATACCAAAGGAGGAGAACGCGAGTGACATCACGCAGTTCCGCACCATCTCTCTGCTCAGTGTGGAAGGCAAAATCTTTTTCAAGATTCTGGCCAACAGATTGTCAGAGTATCTCCTGAGGAATTCCTACATTGACACCTCGGTGCAGAAGGGCGGAGTCCCAGGCATGCCGGGTTGTCTGGAACATACAGGAGTGATCACCCAGTTGATCCGGGAGGCGAGAGAAAATCGAGGAGACCTGGCAGTCCTCTGGCTTGACTTGGCCGATGCCTACGGATGAATTCCACACAAGCTGGTGACAACATCTCTGACGATACACTACATTCCTGAGAAGATCACAGAACTCATAAGGGACTACTACAGCAGTTTCAGCCTGAGATTCACCTCTGGAACAGTAACATCTGCGTGGCACCGCCTAGAGAAGGGCATTATCACAGGCTGCACCATATTGGTGGTATTGTTTGCCCTAGCGATGAGCATGCTGGTCAAGGCTGCTGAGGTGGAATGTAGGGGCCCCCTGTCCAGATCCGGCATTCGCCAACCACCAATTCGAGCCTACATGGACAATCTGACTGTCACATCAACATCAGTGACAGGGTGCAGGTGGCTCCTCCGTGGTCTGAAAAGGATCACGGCATGGGCAAGAATGATGTTCAAACCAGCTAAGTCCAGATCCTTGGTCCCGAGAAAGGGGAGAGTGGAGGACAAACACCGTTTTTGCGTGGATGGAGTCACTATTCCAACAGTGTCAGAGAAGCCTGTGAAGACCCTAGGGAAGATCTTCGACAGCACCCTGAAGGACAAGGCAGCGGTGGAAGCAGCCCACATGGAGCTGAGGACATGGCTATCAGAGGTGGACAAGTCTGGTCTTCCGGGGAAGTTCAAGGCATGGATATATCAGCATGGTATCCTACCAAGACTCCTGTGGCCACTACTGATTTACGAAGTCCCAGTATCCCTTGTGGAGGGCTTTGAACGTAATATCAGCCAATACCTGCGTAGATGGCTGGGATTGCTGAAGAGCCTGAGCAGCATTGCTCTTTATGGGCACAACAATAAGTTGCAGCTTCCTTTTACTGGCCTGACCGAGGAGTTCAAAGTCACCAGAGCCAGGGAGGTGTTGCTTTAAAGAGACTCAGTTGACACCAGAGTCTCTTCAGCGGGCATCACAGTCAGAACTGGGAGGAAATGGCGAGCGCAAGAGGCAGTCGACCAAGCAGAAGCAAGACTGAGACATAGGGTCTTAGTTGGCTCTGTGGCAGTGGGAAGAGCTGGTCTAGGTAGCCACACAAAACCACGCTACGACAAAGCCCAAGGACGAGAGAGACGCCAGATGGTGCAGGGAGAGATTTGTGCCGAGGTGGAGGAGGAACGTCTAAGTAGGACTGTGGCAATGCGCCAACAAGGAGCCTGGGCCAATTGGAATCATGCAGTTGCCCGGAAGATCACCTGGACAGAACTATGGAAGTCTGAACCCGCAAGACTTAAGTTCTTGATCCAGTCAGTGTATGATGTCCTCCCAAGTCCATCTAACCTTCATATCTGGGGCCTAGCAGAAACACCAACATGTCCTCTGTGCCCGGCTCGTGGTTCCCTGGAGCACGTCCTAAGTTGCTGCCCTAAAGCACTAGGAGAGGGGAGGTACACGTGGCGCCATAACCAGGTGCTGAAGGTAGTAGCGGACACCATCTGTACCACAATCCGGGAGTCTAAACATCAAGTCCCAGTGACGCACAACATCTCCTTTGTTAGGGCAGGGGAGAAACCTCAGGGAGAACGTAAGGCCTCAACTGGACTGCTAGCCATGGCCCGTGACTGGCAGTTGCATGTGGACCTTGGGAGACAGTTAAAGTTCCCAGAGCACATAGCAAGGACATCAATGAGGCCAGATCTGGTCTTAACATCTGACTCAACAAAGCAAGTTGTGCTAGTGGAGCTTACTGTCCCCTGGGAGGACAGGATGGAGGAGGCTTTCGAAAGGAAGAAGGCCAAATATCTTGAGCTGGTTGAGGCATGCAGAGGGAGAGGATGGAGGGCCCGCTGTGAGGCTGTTCCAATAGAAGTGGGCTGCAGGGGCTTTCTAAGTCAATCTGTGCATCGGGCATTCAGACTCCTTGGCATCAGAGGGTTGCGTGAAAGAAGAGCCACTAAAAACATCAGTGAGGCCGCAGAAAAAGCTTCAAGGTGGTTATGGATTAAAAGGGGAGAAGCATGGAGTAGCGCGCTGCTTGGACACAAACCGGGGACTGATCAACCCCGGTTGGGTCGCCCAGGTGAGGGTGTCTGAAGATCAAAGACCCGAAACACCCTGTGACCCTGGGTCCTTCACTGAAGATGTGTCCAAGCTGCACCTTTAAGGTGTTTCAAAATCTGTAGATTGTTTCAAAGCAGCTTTACAGAGATAAACGTATAATTTATGATTGAGACAATAATATTGATTTTGATTGATTTTTTTGGCTTTATAGCAGTTCTTTAATATAGTTATTTTCCAGCTAAAGTTAGTTTTGATTGATTAGCTTCCGTCGCAATGATCATTTGTTATTAAATTAGGGGCAGCTAAGACGACACCATTCTCTCTACACAGACTTTAAACGCGAACCTTTGAGAAACGCTGATGCCGTTCATATGCGCATTAAGAAGTGATTCTATCGTTAACGCCATCTCTATCTCAGGTTGGAGAAGTGTGTTTGTTCCACTCACCACCTATCCAGTTCCTCAGATATATCATCGAACAACGAGGTATCCAAATGGATCAGAGGAATGTGGACACCATTCACAACTGGCCCCAACCTGTCACTATCAAGGACCTCCAATGCTTTCTAGGCTTCGCCAAATTTGAGAGATTTCATCCAGAGATTCATCCAGAATTACAGTGTACTCAGCTCACCTCACTCCTCAGAAACCAGCCCAAGTATCTGTCCTGGAACCCCTTGGCCATAAGAGCCTTCCAACACCTGAAGAATGCCTTCATCACTGCTCCACTCCTGGTACACCCCAATCCAGAACTCCCATTCGTGGTCGAAGTTGGCGCATCTATTACCGGGGTTGGAGCAGTACTCTCCCAGCGGTTAGGGTGAGCCTCCACGACTCCAGCCTTCTACTCCAATAAACTGTCTCTGGCGGAGCAGAATTACGACATTGGATATCGTGAGCTGCTGGTGATCAAGCTCACCTTAGAGGAATGGAGACACTGACTGGAGGGAGCTCACCACCATTTCAAAGTCATCACAGATCACCGGAACCTGGAATATCTCAGAGAAACCAAGCGACTCAACCCAAGACTACCCCGTTGGGCTCTGTTCTTCACATCGTTCGACTTCACCGTGATCACCGACCCAGTACCAAGAATTGCAAGGCGGATCGCTTGTCCCGTCTATATCATCCTGAACCTGAATCCAGTCCTTCAGAACCTGCTCTCCCTCAAGCCATGGTTGTCAGTCTGATCCAATGGTCCATCGACGATCAACTCCTCCAAGCCAACTGCAACGAACCTGCTCCGCCGGGAGGTCTTGAGGGACGGTTGTATGTAGCTGCTGTCTGTCCGTCATCGACTCAGCACACACCTTTCTGGGCTCTGGACACCCAGGCAGCCAGCGAACCCTCTCGCTACTACAAGATCGCTACTGATGGCCCAGGATATCTCCTGGTACATCAAGGGGTGCTCAGTCTGTGCCATCACCAACACATAGAGGAAGCTACCCGAAGGAAAGTTGGTACCCCTGCCGATACCCAGAATCCCCTTGTCTCAACAGGGCATTGATTTTATGACCGACCTCCCTCCGTCCAACCATCACACCTGTATATTTGTCGTCGTAGACCTGTTCTCCAAAGCCTGCAAACTCATCTCCATCAAGGGCCTGCCTACTGCGTTCGAAGCTGCAGAACTCCTCTTCCAACAAGTTTTTCATCGTTATGGCCTTCCAGAAGACATCGTATTGGACAGAGGTCCCCAGTTTATCTCCCGAGTATGGCAGGCCTTCTTCAAACTCCTGCCTGGTCATACTGCCACCAGAACCAGGACAGCTGGAGCCGTTACCTCTCCAGGGTGGAGTATGCCCAGAACTTCCTGCGTCAAACCACCACTGGGCTTACTCTGTTCCAATCCTCGGGTACCAACCTCCTCTCTTCCCCTGGTCCGAAGAACCTTCTGAGGTTCCAGATGTCAACTACTGGTTCGAAGCGAGCGACAGGGTATGGGACTCAGCTCACGTGCATCTCCAGCACCCGAAGACACCAACGCCAGGCGGATATCCGTAGAGCTGAAGCCACTCAATACCAGTCGGGACAAAAGTTTTGGCTCTCCACCCACGACATCCGTCTTCGCCTGCCCTGCCGTAAGCTGAGTCCCCACTATATAGGTCCTTTCACCGTACAGAGGCAGATCAACAAGGTCACCTACAGGCTCAACCTTCCACCTCACTACCATATCTCAACTTCATTTCATGTCTCCCTCCTGAAACCCTTCACTGTACCTCTAGCCTCTTCTCCTACAGAACCCACCACGGACAAAGTACCTCCTCCAGATGTTGCTGCCTAGTGTACCGATTACATACCATCCTCGACTCATGGCGACGGGGTGCCCGTCTAGAGTGTCCTGGATCTGTTGCTACTCACCCAGTTCCACAAGGATCACCCAAACTGGCCAGAGCTCGAGGCCGACCCTGTCGCAGAGTCAGTCAGCCATCAGGAGCCGGCCGTGGAGGAGGGGGTATTGTCACAGAGTCAGCCACACCATCACAGCCCAAATCATCACCCAATCACCCGGACCCGCCCACTCGTTCACAATCACCAGATTACTGACTCGCTGCACCTGTACTCCCTCATCAACACTGCTATATATTCACAGATCATATACACTCAATTTCTGGTCTCGTCACAGTTACCAATGCTTACCATCAGACTCCTTACCCGTCTACTTACCTGTGATTTGTCTCGTCAAGCTTCCAGTCTACTGTCTGTCATTCATCCGTCGTCCATCCATCATCCTGATCCAGATTTCCTGTCTTGTTGTTCACTCATCACCTGCACAGAGAATTTACTTCAGTCACCATCATCAGTTAACAAGTCACCATCCTCTCACCATTGTCTGGATTCTACTGTTTCACACCACTCTGCTCAATAAACAGTGTTTTCACTATAACACCTGTCTGTCTCCTTCTGTGTTGTGACAATAACAATTAAAGGGATACTCCACCGTGTTTTCATATTAAACTGTTATTCCCTTAACTAAGACGAGTTGATACATACCTCTCTCGTCTCAGTGCGTGCACTAAATCACTCTGTCTTGCAGCGAAACTTTGTTTACACTTAGCTTGCCCAGTTCATTCAATATGGGCCAAGAAGAGAAGCGACCAAATACCTCCACGTTTTCCCTATTTAAATACAGTTACTCGAGTAGTATAACTCGACCTAAAACGGTGAGACAAAAAAAAAACGTCAGGCTTTTCTAAGCGTGTAAAATGGATAACTATATTGTACCATAGCAAGTGCTTCGACTCGGTGCAGTAATATCATCACTCGTGAAAAATCCTCTTTTTGGATTTTTCCACTCCTCCTCACGGAAAAATCCACTCCTCACGGGAGAGGAGTGATGATATTACTGCGCCGAGTCGAAGCACTTGCTATGGTATTCTGCCATACAATATAGTTATCAATTTTACACACTTAGAAAAGCGTGACGTTTTATTTTGTCACAGTTTATGGTCGAGTTACACTACTGGAGTAACTGTATTTAAATAGAGAAAACTTGGAGGTGTTTGGTCGCTTCTCTTCTTGGCCCATATTGAATGAACTGGGCAAGCTAAGTGTAAACAAAGTTTCGCCGCAAGACAGAGCAATTTAGTGCACGCACTGAGACGAGAGAGGTATCAACTCGTCTTAGTTAAGGGAATAACATAGTTTAATATGAAAACACGGTGGAGTATCCCTTTAAAAGTTGTTTTTATGATTGCAAATATGTCATGTCTATTAGTCAAGCTTAAATGTTACATATTTTTCACATGAGAATGAATGGGTGGGTAAGTAATTCATGTGCAATAAGAGTTACTTTTACTGTGAAAACTGTTATTTTTGGTGTTATTCCTTCAAACCAACTAGCAGTTTATCTATATATGGCTCATCACTGATAGCTCAGGTCTCATCGAGTGTCTCTGTCAGGCCCTGCTCACTCAGATCTGGTGTGGAGAGCTGTCGGTGGAGAATCCAAACCGGAAGGTTCTTCTGTGCATGATCTTCCCTCCTCTGATATACACCAAGTTCCTGATCTTCAGGTAAAAATTTGCAGTCCCACTTTATATTAAGTGTTGTGTTGTTTACATGTTGTATTGTAAAACGCTTTTGCTGCTATTGAGGTGTGATACAGGTAAGGTTTGGGACAGGTGTGTGTGGTTATGGGTAGGTTTAAGAGTGGGTTAAGGTGTAAGGTAAGGGCATTACATAAATTAAAGGGTACCTATTATGGCATTTAAAATGTTCCTAATAATGTTCTGGGAGTCCCCAACAACAGTTTTACATGCATGCAATGACAAAAAACACTTTTGTTGTCTTATAATATGCATTTATTTTTACCTGATTTGCTCACCGACTCCCTAATGATTCGTTTGACGACTCATTTGTCCAAACCCCTCCTTTGCGTGACGCTAATCGGCGGTGATTGGTCAGTCACTTATATTTTGCGTTAGCCCAAAGCTTAAACATATTGATAAAGCACTGCAGTACTAGTAGTAGTAGTATAGCTACTTTATTATCCTCGGAAGGAAATTTGTTTTGGACTACATGTTGCTGCATATACTTATAATACACACAAATACATTCTCTTCTTGGCCCATATTGAATGAACTGGGCAAGCTAAGTGTAAACAAAGTTTCGCCGCAAGACAGAGCAATTTAGTGCACGCACTGAGACGAGAGAGGTATGTATCAACTCGTCTTAGTAAAGGGAATAACAATTCGTACTACAATACGCTTCACATAATTTCACATATTTCAAAAAACAAAAAAAAATGACATTGGAGACCTAGAAGCTGCTAAGCGTAACCCTCACTCTCTCACACACACACGCACGCACGCACGCGCACACACACACACACACACACACACACACACACACACACACACACACACACACACACACACACACACACACATAAAAGCAACAATTATTAATAGTACTTACAGGTTGTGATTCGGAGGAGGAAGCTGATCCAAATAAACTTGGTATTGAACGTTCCTTCAGTATCAGTAATCCACACTTGAAAGCATTTGTGTTTGTGAAGCGATCGTCTTTAAAATAACGCGAACACAGCTCAAGGTGGCTATACTTGTGTGGTATAGTTGTAAATATAAACTCTAGCCACTGAGTCTTCACATGCTTGTCCCTGGGCAGTGAAAAAAAAAGTTTGCTTTTGATTCGCACTTCAGAACAGAGTCTCGTCGACATGATGTTGTCAGGTTTCTCTGTCTGCTCGCCGCGCGCACTGAGTGGGCGTGTCGAATTCAAATAACTTGTACAAGTGACGTACGAAAGTGCATCGTTCGTCTATCGATTCATATCAGCGACTCAGAGTCGACTCTTACTTTTGAGAGACAATAACTTTGTATACGGTGAACTTTCATATTTAAAACTTTGCAGGATGTTTTTGTTCACTTAGATCTATGTTACACACTACATGAAAGGTAATTTTCAAAATTCCATGATAGGTACCCTTTAATTACAGCTGTAATTACATACGGGTAGTTTTAAAATATAAGTAATATGTAAAAACATGTATGTACACAATTAGTCCATTGTTTCAAGTTATTAATTTCAATGTAAGTACAAAGCCACTTCATATAAAGTGGGACCAAACTTTCGAAAACTAACCTTTTGTGTTGTCAGGTCTGAAATCATGTCATTATATGCACACACCATCAGATGGCAGCATTGCAGTCTCAATAATTACACTGCTTATAACTCGTTTACCACAAACACTGACTTTTAATGACTCTTAATAAATGTTATAACCCTTATTGTTGAAATGAACTCTCGCAGACGTGATGAGGACATCCAGAAACAGACTGAGAGAACGAAGCTGACGGAGGATCCACTCTTTGCCGGAAACTCAGATGTCAAGATCAAACGGCAGTTATTTGAGTTACAAACAACTACAGGCCACATTCACACCGCAAAGATGTATGAGTGACAAGTGAATGCCCTAAATTACTGCATCAAACTAATGTTATCATTATCCAACTTAATTATATGCAATATGCATAGCCATTTTGAAAAATATCTTAGTTGTGTGTGTTTTTTTTAACACAGTAATACATAATCTTTAGACTATTAAAGAACAATTATTCATTATGAATGTTACATTAATGTATTATCATATAATATATATTATACTTTTATTATAATTATAAATAATTGAATCTAAATTATTGCATTCAAACTAATCTTAGCGTCATACAGTACAACTTATGTATCATAAACAGTCTGTGCCTGAATAATGAAGGAATATTATTGTCTCAGTGTCCCCTTACAGAAGCTGGAGCCTCTGAACTGTCTGTCACGTCTGACGTTACTCTACACGTGTCCTCAAGTGAAGTTTTACTTGAACATCGTCTCGTATTTTGGCTTCCTGTGGCTCTTCGCTGTGGTGCTCATGATCGATTTTCAGAAATGTCCATCGTGGAGAGAACTTCTGCTCTATGTGTGGCTCACCTCGCTGGTGTGTGAGGAGGTTAGACAGGTGAGACACACACACACACACACACACACACACACACACACACACACACACACACACACACACACACACACACACACACGTTTGTTTTTGTGACTTATGAGGACATTCCATAGGCGTAATGGTTTTTATACTGGACAAACTATATATTCTATCCCCCTACACTGCCCCTGTCCCTAAACCTACCCATCACAGGAGACATGCTGGATTTTAACATTTTGAAAAAAACATTGTTTTTTATGTTTTTTAAGCTGTTTGAAATATGAGGACGCATGCAATGTCCTCATATTTCACGTGTAAGTTGTAATACCAGTGTAATACCCATGTCATTATGCACATTTGTGTCCTCATATATCACATAAACCAACCCACCACACACACACACACACACACACACACACACACACACACACACACACACACACACACACACACACACACACTACTTGTCAAGATTTTCTCTGTTTTTTGAAGGAATTCTCTTCTGTTCACCAAGGCTGCATTTATATGATCAAAATACAGTAAAAACAGTGATATTATGAAATATTATTACAATTTAAAATAACCCGCTTGTTCCCGCTTGTTATAACGCACAATTCTGACTTTATTTCTCGCAATTGTGAGAAAAGTCTGAATTGTGAGATAAAAAGTCTCAATTCATTTTTTATTATTTTTTATTCAATGATGAAAACAAGCTTCCATAGTGTTCTGTGTGTAATATACAGTAAAGTGTCATTTATTCCTGTGATCAAAGCTGAATTTTCAGCATCATTACTCCAGTCTTCAGTGTCACATGATCCTTCAGAAATCATTCTAATATGATGATTTGATGCTCAAGAAACATTTATGATTATTATTAATGTTGAAAACAGTTGTGCTGCTTCAGATTTTTGTGATACAATACCACTCTTAAGCTTCAGGGTAAGATTAACATAGTAATAATAATAATAAATTAATAATTTAGCTACAATGCATGAGCAACAGTGAGAGTAAAAACATTTATAATGTTACAAAAGATTTCTATTGCAAATAAATACTTTCAATTCATTGAAGAATCCTGAAAAAAATGTATCATGGTTTACACAAAAATATGAAGCAGCAGAAACTGTTTTCAACATTGATAATAACAAGAACCATTACTAATAATTGATCATCAATAATAATTGATCAGCAAATCATCATATTAGAATGATTTCTGAAGGATCATGTGACACTGAAGACTGGAGTAATGATGCTTAACATTCAGCTTTGATCACAGGAATAAATTACACTTTACTGTATATTCACAGACAACATTTATTTTAAATTGTAATATTTTTTCACAATATAACTGTATTTTTGATTAATTAAATTCACCTGTGTGAGCACAAGAGAAGTTTTTCTAAAACATTAAATAATTGTAAGCCATATACTGTTATTATAACTGTCTGTCTACATCAATATGTCTATACTTCACCACTCTGATACTCCACAGCTCAATCATGACTTCGATGTGCACGGCTTCCGGATGAAAGCAAAGATGTATATCAGGGATCTGTGGAACATTCTGGATGTGCTGTCAATCATGCTGTTCATTTCTGGTCTGGCCTGCAGGTCAACACAACCACTATTTCACTAAATACCATTCAGATATAAGATTAAGATTAATTCAGTACAGTTCATGTTTGCATTATAAAGTTAAAATTACACAGAGAATATCCTCATAACTAGGGCTGTATGAAACATATAAAAAAACCTTTGAAGCAATTTCAGATTTTTTCATCAAGAGGAACCGTCATTTTTACCCAAATCATTTTAATCATATAAAGATTTTCACTTATATGCTCCAGTATAAAAATAGAAATATAGCAATAATATCTGCATGTTTTTACTAAAGCATTTAATGCATTAAAAGTTCACATTTTTAATGAAAAATTATTTTATGATTCTGTTCATTAAAATAATTTCACTGAAATAAATCAAACCTACCCAACCCAACACTAATAGACACTGAAATAAAGGAATCCTATTTAAAGTTTTTGCTCCTGATCTTGAGTAAAGTTCAGTTAAGTTAAAGTTATTTTTTTTACACTTAATCAAACTCTGTGTTTTTCATCCAGACTTCAGGCCCCCGAGACTGTGTTCTACGTGGGTAAAGTTCTACTCTGCATCGACTTCATCATATTCTGTCTACGATTAATGGCCATCTTCACTATCAGTCGAAACCTGGGTCCGAAAATAATCATTGTCAGGAGAATGGTGCGTCTGCATGCTCATAAAGTTCATTTCTTCAGGTCAGATATGTTATGCAATAATTTTGCACAGCCTAAGTGTTGAGAGACTAAGGGACTCAAATGCTAACCAAATCCTTGATCTTTTGAAGAAAAAAAAATACTATTTAAAAAATAAAATATTGAATGTCGTGAGCTCTTGGGGTATATTCTTCCTCTCATACTACACATCGAGCAAAAATGATTTATTATATTATATTTATATATTAAAGGTGCTCTAAAGCAATGTCACGCAACTTTTAGGGCAAAACATTTTTTGTCACATACAGCCTGTAGTATAGTTTTTTGTAGTGAGCATACTGTGATATACCAGCCCCCCCCCCCCCCCCCTTTACTTTTTAAAAGCTTGTGTGATATTCCTTTAAAATTATGTTTTAATAGATTGATTATTATTATTTTTAAAAAGTAGCCTACATCTTACTATGCAATTTCTTTCATAATTCCCTCGAGTTACTTTATTTATCTCTACAAACTTTTATTTTGGTGGGTTGTAAATTAAAGACATTTGAGCTTCTGTGTGTTTTAATAAACTATTATTATTATTATTATTAGGCCTACTTGAAGTATACTCTACTGTGCAATAGTAATAGGCCTATATTTCTGTTATATTTTCTTCAATATACTGTCCTTACAATGAGTTGCTTCTTCAAAGCTCGACAGTTAGCTAACAGTGTAAAGTTCTCCATAAAAGACACAAGGCATAACTTTTCTTGGGTTCCACGAAGAAACTTTACTTTTCTTATTATACTGTAAAACTGTAACAAAGAGCAAAAGACAAACATAAATGAGATAAAACCAATACAGATATCTAAAGTACACAATTTATAGCAACAGAATGATAAGTCATAACTAATAGCCATGCTTCTAACTATCAATTTAGTCATTTGACATGAGAAAACTCCAATAAACAAAAGATATGCCAAGTACAATTATTTTTAACATTTTTTAGTAATATGTACAGTACTTACATACAAATAGTATCCAAGGCAACAATGTAAAAGGAAAAAATGCAGCAGGAGAAAACAGCACTGGCACTTTGCTCTGCAGCACACTCAACTAACTGTTGATGGAAATTTACCTCAGAAAGTGAAACTTAAACCAAAGCTACTATTGCTGGTTATCAAAAAAGGGGGCACTGTTGCACACACACAATTATGTAAAAAAAACCAAACTCTTAATTTACTTCAGAGAGGTCAGAACATTCAAGTTATAAAAAAACTTTGATTTTGACAGGTTGTCATGAAGACTTTAAAGTTTGTGAGTGTGTATATGATACGAATGAATGACGATAGTTTTAAACAAATGTAAAATTCTTGTGAAGTGAATCTCATAAAAGCTCTGCAATGAAGTTCAAATATGTGCATGTCCTCCTCACAGACGCTGAATACACCACGTGTGTCGCGGCGCGCGCGCAGTGTGTAGTAGGACACATTGAGCGCTCATTCACAGAAACACGCAGAACATGCAGAGTTTATTTCAATAGCAGTCTTTTTGAGCTTTAATATTCATAGACACTTAGTACATATCGAGATTTGATTCATTGTATCATTACTTTTGATTTATTTATTCAAAAATGGGCAAATTGCGTGACGTTCCACTTAACAGTAGGCTGTTACATTTGTTGCTGGATTCCGCGATACGATCCGTGTCGCTGCGCAAATGGCGGGGGGAATTTATAAATGAAAAGTCTTTCACAAAACGATGTTGTTACGAATCCTTACGCTTTTTAAAGTGGGTATACGGAGATCTTTGACATTTCCTAGTGGGTATACGGAAATCCTTGGCATTTTCTAGTGGGTATACGGGGTATACCTGCGTATCACGTAGACTACACCACTGCATACAGCAAACCTACATACTGTCTCTGTAGACAGCCCAGGCTCCACAAACGGCAAGAAAAACAAACTGGCCCAGCCTGGACCAAGAAACATAAACAGTGTTCCAGCCAATCACCGACAAGAATGATTTGAGGTTGGGGGGTTAGTGCGGGGGAGTAGAGGAGAGGGAAGCATGAAGAGGGAAGTTAGCTAGAGGAGAGATGTCATAGACAATGACAGCGACTAACGTTAAAAATGTATATTCTTGAGAATTTCGATATGGCCAATATACGACCAAAGAGACGACGCTCCGATGAACAAAGTGGAGGGAAAAGGAGAAGGAACGCGAAGTCCCGAATTTACATCGGTAAAGCATTCAAAAGGTGGCGAGAACTCCGCCGGCAGAATGGCTTCCAATCCCACATTTAGCTGGCTCTGTTTTTGCCGTACAGGGTAAATCCAGTTTGGTTTTTCTAAATGGTTCATGACTGTTTCAGGAAGCACGGAAGGGAGGGGAGGGGACGGGATGAGGAGGAGGGAGGGTCGAGACAAGCCTCCGTTTTGTTTGACCCCCACTTTGAACGTCAACAAGAAGTGACGTCAACCAACATCGCTTAGAGCACCTTTAACATGCGCCTTTTCCCGTTTCACTTTGTGTCCTCTCATATTCTCTCCTCCTCTTTGCAGATGACGGATGTGTTCTTCTTCATGTTTCTACTCAGTATCTGGGTGGTGGCGTACGGCGTGGCGAAACAGGGCATTATGATCGACAATGAAGAGAGGCTAAACTGGATCGTCCGTGGAGCTGTCTATGATCCCTACCTCATCATATTTGGCAACGTCCCCACTAATATAGACAGTGAGCAGTTTACTCTAAATGAAATGAAATGAAATTATTTATTTTGCAATAACATATGAAGACGTGTCTGCTGTGAGCTCCAAGAATTGCTGTGATTTCTGCATTATTTAAAAAATGTTTAATTGTCAAATTCCCAGCAAAGAAGAAATGAGGCTACGTCTACATTAATTCGGATACATTTGAAACAGAGTTATGGTTTAAAAACACTCTCAGTTCACACAGGCGTTTTCCGATGTTTCTGTATGGATGAGAAACTTCTGGAAAACGCCTGAAAACGCTATAATCGCGCTCAAGGGCGTAGATTTGGTTTGAACATTGGGGGGGTTGTAATGTTTAATATAGTTAAAAAAAAATGTTCTGCATATTTTTCATGTGATCATGGTATAAATATTGGGGGGTATAAATGGTATAAATGGTATAAATATATTTATACATGGTATAAATATACCCCCCAACCCCCCCCCATAAGGTATAAACATGAATATCTATGGGTTCAATATGCATCACATGACTAAACTTACGTCATTGTTTTTAAATACCTCAGTTTTGACAGTCCCGAACAACACGAAAACGTCATTTTCAAATTTATCCACTTTGGAGAGTGTTTTAAAAAAAGTTTTGTTTTCATTAATTAAAACGCCATCTCAGTGTGGACGGAATGCCAAAACGGAGAGAAAAAGATCCGTTTTCAAACAAAAATGTATTAGTGTGGACTGCAGTCTCCCTACACTGTCAAATGATGTATAGATTTGTATATACAGTATTTAAATATGCAATACAAACAAGCCCAGCCAGGTGAGAAAAAGTAACATAATGCATTACTTTCCGTTAAAAGTAACTAACCCAATTAGTTACTTTTTAGGGAGTAACACATTATTGTAACGCATTACTTTTAAAGGGGTGGTTGATTATGATTTGACATTTCTAACTTTAGTTAGTGTGTAATATTGCTGTTTGAGCTTAAACAACATCTGAAAAGTTACAACGCTCAAAGTTCAAAGCAAAGGGAGATATTTGCTTTTAAAGAAATCACTTTTTAAAGGGATACTCCACTTTTTTTGGAAATAGGCTCATTTTACAACTCCCCCAGAGTTAAACAGTTGAGTTTTACCGTTTTTGAATCCATTCAGCCGATTTTCTGATATTTAGAAGAATATCAGTAAGCAGACAGTTTCTGGTCTCATTGACTTCCATAGTAGGAAAAAAATATACTATGGGAGTCAATGAGACCAGAAACTGTCTGCTTACTGATATTCTTCTAAATATCAGAAAATCGGCTGAATGGATTCAAAAACGGTAAAACTCAACTGTGGTTTTCTCTCAAAAACTGTTTAACTCTGGGGGAGTTGTACAATGAGCCTATTTCCAAAAAAAGTGGAGTATCCCTTTAAGGACTACAACAAACGACTGGTAGAGACATAGACATCATATAGGTAGACGCCCTATCGACCGCTACTGCCTATTGGCACGGACGAGAATTGGAGCCGCCATCTTAAACCGGTCATCCGCTCCGCTCAGTGTAATCTGAATGGCAGGTGAAATGAGCTGTCAGCGCATTAAATTAATCATATCTCACTGAATACTGAACTGATTTTCACGCGCGTTTTTTTGCCGCAAAGGTAATTCATGTAGCTATGATACAGGACTATGGTTCGGCGTATTTTAATATCCATAGTAGACTTAACAGTAATATAATATTCTGATAATTTATAAAGTGAACAGACACAATATGTGTGATGAAGGATATCATGTATTTTATAAATCACACACTATAAATATAATAAAGAAGCAGAAACAGATAGTTGCAGTAAAGTAAGATATTTTAATAAGTTGAAGAAACAATTTATGATATGTGACACGCACATACGAACAGACACACAAACAAACACGAAGAGACAGACTCTCTCTCTCTCTCTCTCTCTCTCTCTCTCTCTCTCTCTCTCTCTCTCTCTCTCTCTCTCTCTCTCTCACACACACACACACACACACACACACACACACACACACACACACACACACACACACAGCAGCCTCTAATCCACCGAACGCAGCCACCTGTAATAAAAATTGAGAAGCAGCTTTTCAACGTGTTTGCATCAGTAATTTCTAAAAATTAAATTTGGACAACATTAAGCCTATACTTTTTTTTATTGGATGTGGATGTGGCATGGGAAAATGTCGAGACTAAAGCCTATTCGGATTAACTTTACAAGGGTAGATGGAGTAAGTTAATGATGTAATTTTACCACAGGACTTCTGTAATATCAATAGCCAAATCGCATGTGATAAGATATAGGTTATCAATAAAACTAGAAGTTGGAGGAGTAACTCAATTTGTGGATCGCTGTCATGCGTGTATTAACGTTACATTGCTTCCTGATATCATGTGCGCAAACACAAATAACCTATACAACAGGGCAGTTGAATGCTTATCTGATAACCTAGAAGCTCTTGTAATTATTACTTTAACAGTTACCCCACCTCTCTCCATGCTGGGTGAACACCGGCTGATGCAGTAAACAGCATTTCACAACGATTTCAGTAGGCCTACAGTAATAGCAAATATCCTTGCTCCTTCTCGATTATCTGGTAATATTCTATTCACAAAATACAACCAATAGTACGGTAATGTTAAGACTTACTTGTGAAAAGCCCTATTTTCGATGGTCCGGCGATTAAAAACAGGAAAATTCTCCACAATGCTCTGGCATCTTATCTGCTGCCACGCAACAAAACTAGGAATACGACCGGTTCAAGATGGCGGCCGGATTTCTCGGTTTCTAGCGGCCAATAGGGCTTCTAGTCTCTCTATGATTTCTATGGGTAGAGACTACACGACATTCCTCCCTGGTTAGTGACATCACCAACCCTAAGATTTACATAAACCCCGCCCCCCGGAACACGATTTATAGATTATCATGACAGAATATGCTAATCAATGACTAGAAGATAACTACACATAAGCTACATAAACTCATCAACTAACCATTCAGAAATGTCCTGTTGCTCTCCATCAACAGTCTCTCCATCTTTGTCTGACTCCGGTTTGAACATAAAATGCTAAAAGTTTTTGAAATCTCCAGTGCATGTCTGTGTGATGTAATGCTGCGTTCACACCGGACGCGAATAGCGCGTCAAATTCGCGCCTACCGCGTCTAGTTTGACGCTTGACCACTTTGTGTTAATTCGCGCGTCAAGAGTGAAACTGACGCGCGTAAAAACAAAAGTTTGAAGCGAAATTTACGCGCGTCAGAATCGAAATCCGGAGACGGCCATCTTTTTTTAGATGTTTATCGAGCATTAGCAGTAGCATTAATCGAGAGAGTCACCGCTCGTATTTGCTCTGGAGAGCAGAAACAGCTCCGTAGGGGACATTGTCGCTGTACTCGGATCCACCAGACCCTCCGGAGGGTTTCAGGGGTTTTACCATTTGCTCCAGGAGCTAGGTTTGGTGGACCTAACGGTGAGGACGCTGACGAGGACAGCGTAGGCCGTGTAAAGCCTCGGCCTCGAGTGGTCGCTGCCTCTACAGCCCGGCGCGAGGTTCACCCTCGCCCGCACCCACCTAATCTGTCATTTATTTTTGTTTTGATAATAAATGGAGCCAGCCTCCAAAAGTGAAACCTGATTTTTTTTATTTCTTATACACTAAGTGTTTGTTGTTTTTACATTAAAATAATAATGTTTCATATGATCTAAAATAGATATGGAATAAATAGCATTCAATACAAAATGAGTACTATCTCTCATATATTAAAATCGAGTTTTTATGTGAAAGATTTGCTTTGTTGTGCATTAGAACCACACCAGACATTACAAAATACTTTATTAAAATAACATAAACTTTCACTTCACCACGTGACAGCAGCAAGCAGGCTCCCTATTGGTTAACGCGGCGCGAATTGACGCAGAAGTTCAAATTTTTCAACTCGGGCGGCAGACGCGAATTCGCGTCAAACGCGTGAATGCACAAATAGCACTAACTAAATCATTCGCACTTAACGCGCCAGACGCTCAATTCGCGCCATTCGCGCGAACTTGACGCGCGAATGAGGCGTATTCGCGTCTACCGCGCCGCACTCTACGCCTCATTCGCGCCGCAGGAATTTTTTTACGCGCGTAACGCGTCTTTGCATTGACTTAACATTGAAATCACTCGCGCCTGACGCGCTATTCGCGTCCGGTGTGAACGCACCTTTAAAGGACACAACCTCTTGAAGCTCTGCCCCCTGTGCTAGGAGCAGCAGCTCATTTGCATTTAAAGGGACAGACACAAAACGGCGCGTTTTTGCTCACTCTCAAAAAGTGACAATTTTAACATGCTATATAAAAATATCTGTGGGGTATTTTGAGCTAAAACTTCACATACACACTCTGAGGACATCAGAGACTTATTTTACATCTTGTAAAAAGGGCATTATACCACCCCTTCAAAATTAACTTTCCCCAGCACTAGTTATAATATTTTAAATTGTTATGGCGATGAAGGTAGACAAACCCAAAAGCAGACTGAATGCTCACACACAATTTATTGTAGACAAAACAAAACCCACGAGGGGGCAAAACAAGACAAGAGGCAATTAGCCTTGACAAAGACTCGACTTGACAATGACTAGACAGTAACTAACAGCAAAACAAATCTCACTATACGTAAAACTGGATCCCAGACAAAGTACTCACAGAGGTATATCATAAAGATAGACAAGCAACGATCAACAGTGTTTGACTAAACCTACAAAGGACAGAGAAACACAAGGGGATTATAAAGGGAGGCTAAAAATGAACACAACAGGTGAAACTAATACGGTAATAATTACAAAACGAGGATAACAAGGGGACGGGGTTAGAAATGAGACAACGCAAGCACATGGCCCAAACAAATGGCAATGTGCTGCACATGAAAACAAGGGTCTGTCGTGATTCTGCCTCAAGACGAGAGAAAATCAAGAACAAGATGGCAGAATCATATGCATATGCAATAATAATGCAAGTTGATTTTTATATTATAGATTGTATCATTGTTTTAACTGTAACATTGTAGATCATTCAGAAGTCCAGAGATTTATACAAAATATAGACAAATCAGATGGATAACAAATATTTCTCTGTTTTGCAAACCAGACACTCAGTTTGATATAAGGAGCTGCAATGTGAACGGCTCCGATCCTCTGAAGCCCAAATGCCCCGTGCTGAATGGTGACAACCTGCCGATGTTCCCAGGATGGCTGACCATCATCATGCTTTGTGTCTATCTGCTGTTCGCCAACATTTTACTGCTAAACCTCCTCATCGCTATCTTCAAGTGAGTAAACAGACTGAAACAGGTCAACAGAAACAGCCACTTGTTTCATTTACACAATGGCTCTAGGCTCTAGAACTCTGTATCTACTGTACAAGTAGTGCATCTTATGGGAGACTTTTATTTTATAAAATAGTACATTTGTATAAAATGTAAATATTTATTTAATGTTGATCAATCAGTAATGTACAATCAAACCAAAATGTATTATAGTGTATATGGTGTTTGAATAATTTTTGGTTTGACTGTATTTGTTTGTTCATTTGTTTATTTAAGCACTGAAAATCTGGATCTTTAATAAAATGCATGTCTAAATATACTGTATATTTTATAATTTTAAAATATATCATTTTCTAATCAACAAACAATATTTTTTGAATATTATGCTGCTTTAAATATATATATTTTCTTCATGAGTATAGCTATTGGAACAGCCTTCGCATCCTTACGCCGGGTTCACACCGGATGCTGAAGCGACGCGGACTTTTCCGCAATCATTACGCCGCTTCCTTTCGGCCCCCATGTTGACCTATGGTGTCGTTCACACCAGATCCGGAGCGCCGCGGTGCGGAACAGAGGCCGCTTCCTTTCGGCCCCCATGTTAATCTATGGTGTCGTTCACACCAGATGCGGAGCGCCGCGGTGCGGAACAGAGGCCGCTTCCTTTCGGCCCCCATGTTGACCTATGGTGTCGTTCACACCAGATGCGGAGCGCCGCGGTGCGGAACAGAGGCCGCATCCTTTCGGCCCCCATGTTAATCTATGGTGTCGTTCACACCAGATGCGGAGCGCCGCGGTGCGGAACAGAGGCCGCTTCCTTTCGGCCCCCATGTTAATCTATGGTGTCGTTCACACCAGATCCGGAGCGCCGCGGTGCGGAACAGAGGCCGCTTCCTTTCGGCCCCCATGTTAATCTATGGTGTCGTTCACACCAGATGCGGAGCGCCGCGGTGCGGAACAGAGCCCGCTTCCTTTCGGCCCCCATGTTAATCTATGGTGTCTTTCACACCAGATGCGGAGCGCCGCGGTGCGGAACAGAGGCCGCTTCCTTTCGGCCCCCATGTTGACCTATGGTGTCGTTCACACGAGATCCGGAGCGCCGCGGTGCGGAACAGAGGCCGCTTCCTTTCGGCCCCCATGTTAATCTATGGTGTCGTTCACACCAGATGCGGAGCGCCGCGGTGCGGAACAGAGGCCGCATCCTTTCGGTCCCCATGTTGACCTATGGTGTCGTTCACACCAGATGCGGAGCGCCGCGGTGCGGAACAGAGGCCGCTTCCTTTCAGCCCCCATGTTAATCTATGGTGTCGTTCACACCAGATGCGGAGCGCCGCGGTGCGGAACAGAGGCCGCTTCCTTTCGGTCCCCATGTTAATCTATGATGTCGTTCACACCAGATGCGGAGCGCCGCGGTGCGGAACAGAGGCCACTTCCTTTCGGTCCCCATGTTAATCTATGGTGTCGTTCACACCAGATGCGGAGCGCTGCGATGCGGAACAGAGGCCGCTTCCTTTCGGCCCCCATGTTGACCTATGGTGTCGTTCACACCAGATGCGGAGCGCCGCGGTGCGGAACAGAGGCCGCTTCCTTTCGGCCCCCATGTTAATCTATGGTGTCGTTCACACGAGATGCGGAGCGTCGCGGTGCGGAACAGAGGCCGCTTCCTTTCGGTCCCCATGTTAATCTATGGTGTCGTTCACACCAGATGCGGAGCGCCGCGGTGCGGAACAGAGGCCGCTTCCTTTCGGCCCCCATGTTAATCTATGGTGTCGTTCACACCAGATGCGGAGCGCCACGGTGCGGAACAGAGGCCGCTTCCTTTCGGCCCCCATGTTGACCTATGGCACGGGTCGGCAACCCGTGGCTCCGGAGCCGCATGCGGCTCTTTCATCTCTCTGATGCGGCTCCCTGTGGCTTTTGAAAATAATGAATGAGTAATTAATTGATTACAATTTATTTTATTTGAATTCGTTCGTTTTTAACATTATCGCACGTATGATCACACACCGGTGTGATCAGTCTTGGCTGGTCCCTGAAGCGTACGCTAGAACGGTCAGTGCATCACGTGATCAACTGCTAAATTCAACCGTACACGCGTTGGCTGGCGCTGAGCCAGAGACAGACGCGCTCAGTGCTGTGATATTATATCACAACTATTCAGTGTGTTTTCAACCACATAATGTTTATTTTAGGTTTCAGACATTTAAATACACATTAGTACTAGCAAAAATATATATATATTTGAGTTTGTAAAATACACACTGATGTCTATGGAAGCGGCAATAATAGTCCATTATAATAAAACAACACGTTTTATTCATATCAGAT
This sequence comes from Chrosomus eos, assembly GCA_036326025.1. Classification (NCBI taxonomy): domain Eukaryota; kingdom Metazoa; phylum Chordata; class Actinopteri; order Cypriniformes; family Leuciscidae; genus Chrosomus; species Chrosomus eos. The sequence goes on from CM070826.1 coordinate 3,613,115, forward strand.
ACACATTGTGTAAGTAGCTTTATATTTTACCCTATTCCTCTACCAGTTCACCGGCCACTTACTTTCACGTATTTCGTGAGAAGTTGAGGAATTGACGTGTTGTAAAATAACATCGCGCAGCCCATATCGCACATAGCCTACAGCTCAACTACGCAAACGTTATAATACATTGTTTTTTCCTCATAAATGCGAACACAAAATTATTTTCTTTTTTTAAGATGTGGTAGCATTGGATCTGGACGGGTTTGTGATAATCCGTGTCGTGATTGTCTGCTATATCTTATTTGTTAAATCCAGGTAATGATGAAATTTATTAAAATTAAGATACAATTAATACAAAACGAAATTCACTTTAAAGAAAGGCTTTGTGCTTTCTGTTTGAGGTCTTTGTGGAAGTTTTAGTGCCGCTTTCAGACGACTGTCACATAGTTAAGTCAAGTCAAATATATTTATATAGCGCTTTTCAAATACAGATTGTATCAAAGCTGCTTCACAGTATCAATCAAAACAACTTAACAGTGTTTGTTTATTACTGGGGAAAAAAGGCATCCAAGTTTGGTAGAGCTGATTAATGGTATGATGGGTCATTTAATTTGAATATCCCCAACTGAGCAAGCCAAAGGCAACAGCAAATGTATTAGCAAATGTAAATTAGCTATAAATGTATTAGCTATAAATGTATTAGCAAATGTAAATTAGCTATAAATGTATTAGCAATAAATGTATTATAGCTAATACATTTGTGAATATTTTGAATAAAGGAAAAATGACATAGAAGCAGATCATCATTCATTCAGCGCCGAGTTGTGGTTGCGCTGTTTCACGTGACAAGCAATGACGCGTCACCATGAAAACATTAAAGTGACAGGTTCTAAATAACGGTCGCCTATGCCTAGATTAGACTCACAATATTTTAACTTTACGTGTGTGAAAGGTTTAAAATGTAATTCTAAATTTGAAGATTATGGTGATCTTGTAACATCTAATTTGTAACACAAAAAAAGTATTAAAATCTTTTGTCGCTCTTAATATGCGTCACAACCGCCAATGTGCGACACCCACCAGCGCGCGATTTTTTGAACTTGTCCAATGGAATATATTTCATGTCTATGAGCCAACTATGGAGAATTCTAAGAAAAGAAAAGTGTCGGAAGAAAACAGAACGTTCAATGCTACGTGGGCTCATTTATATGCTTTTACTGCTGACGAGACTGGTTTACCAGTATGCTTAATATGTACTGAAAAACTAGCAAACAACAAAAAGTCAAATGTCTCAAGACATTTCCAGAATAAACACGCAGCCTTTGCTAAAAAATATCCGGATGGAGATGAGAGGAAAAAGGTAATTTCGGAACTGCTGCGGAAGGTTGATCTGAGCAAAAATCACTTCAAGAAGTGGATGAAGTCTGCAAATTCAAGTACATATGCTAGTTTCGTAGCCGCTCAGGAAATAGTCAGGCACGGGAAGCCGTTCACAGATGGTGAATACTTAAAAGAATCTTTCATTAAGATTTCAGAACATCTATTTTCAGACTTTAAAAATAAGAGTGAAATTGTGCAGAAAATCAGGGATATGCCCCTCTCTGCAAAGACTGTCAAAGACAGAACCATAAAAATGGCAGAAGACATCACAAGACAGCAAATTAAAGACATTAATTCAGCTGTGGCATACTCAATTGCCTGCGATGAATCTAAAGACAAAGGTGATATTGAACAAATAGCGCTGTTCTGCCGTTATGTAAACTCTGCTGGGCCACAGGAAGAAATGATTGAGTTGATACCACTAAAAGGCCAAACACGGGGGGAGGACATCTGTGAGGCTGTCTTGAATTGTTTAAGAACCAAAGGAATAAACACCACCCACCTGATGTCAGTGGCTACTGATGGGGCACCAAGTATGGTAGGGACGCATAAGGGCTTTGTGGCTTTACTGCAGAAGTCGTTGGACAGAAAGCTGCTGACTTTTCACTGCATCCTGCACCAAGAGGCACTGTGTGCTCAAACATTTCCTCCGGAATGCACAGAAGTAATGAATGTTGTTATTCAGATTGTCAATAAAATAATGGCAAAAGGTTTAAATCACCGTCAGTTCCGTTCGTTACTGGACGAGATGGAAAGCACATATTCTGATCTCCTGCTGCATAACAAAGTCCGGTGGCTGTCCAGAGGGGAGGTGCTGAAACGCTTTGCCGCGTGTCTGGAAGAAGTGAAAACTTTCCTGGGCAGCAAAGGGCTCACGTTTCCTGAGCTGGAACAGCCAGAGTGGCTGGAAAAGCTACACTTCATGGTAGACATGACAGCGCATTTGAACACGCTGAACACAGCTCTTCAGGGGAAAGGACGCACAGCCCTGCACATGTTGGAGGAGGTTTTGGCATTCGAGCGCAAGTTGACAGTGCTCGCCAGAGATTTACAGAAAGGTACACTATCACACTTCCCCAATTTGAGAGAGTTCAAAGAAGCTCACATGATAAATTCGGAGTATTTACAAGCTGCAATCATCGCAATGCAAACATCGTTTGGGAAACGATTCTGTGAGTTCAGAGAGGAAAAAAACACATTATCCTTCCCTGTCACTCCCCTAAGCATCGATCCATCCCTGCTGAATATGACTGCATTGGCAGATGTGAGTCAACCCGATCTTGAGATGGAACTGGCCGACATAGCCGACAAAGACATATGGGTGTCCAAATTTAAACGCTTGACCGCAGAACTTGAGGATGTTGCCCGTCAGAAGGCCGTTCTTGCTCAGAATCACAAATGGCGTGATATTGAAAACCTCCCCAAACCTGACAAACTTGTGTTCGAAACTTGGAATGCTATCCCCGACGTTTATGTGAACATGAAAAAGTATGCACTTGGAGTCCTGTCGATCTTTGGATCCACATACGTATGTGAGCAGGTGTTCTCCAACATGAACTATATTAAAAGCAAACATCGCGCACGCCTCACAGATGACAGCTTACGATCCTGCGTAAAGATGAAGGTGACGGCATACAGCCCTGATGTGCAGACGCTGTGCGCTGAGGTTCAGGAGCAGAAATCACATTAACCAAGTATGATAAATATTTTAATTGCCTATTATTTTGTATACCGTATATTCATATTTTTTTATTATTGTTCATTAAAGTAGTCCTTTTATTATTCAGGTTGACAGCTGACTGCACGCGCCAGTAAAATGATGACGGCACACAGAGAGAGGACGGCATTTTTGGTTTGCTGCCGGTGGATAATTTAAGTTCGGCGTTTTTTTTCATAAATTTAGACATTGAGTATTTTATTTTATTTTACTTGAAAGTAACCTTCAAGCCAACGTCTTTTTTTAGGAGTTCAAAATGTTTTTGTTGCATGCAGAAATGTAATTTCGTTTTCTCTGCAGTCGTTCATTGATTTAATAAATGCAACACATTATAGTTTGTTTATACATAATAAATAAATAAATAAATAAATAAATAAATAAATAAATAAATAAATAAATAAACTTATATGCAGTGTTATTTCATTGGGTTTTGTCAGGGCTGACCAATTTGCCAATTTGGCAAGATTTTACCTGGTGGCATAGGTGCCCCATGCATCACAGCCCATTTCACCCCGTCATTGTGTTCATGATTATTTATCCTCATATATATATATATATATATATATATATATATATATATATATATATATATATATATATATATATATATATATATAATATATATATGCACCACAGAAATAAATAATTTAAAGTGTAATAAATTGAAAACCAATTATTTTAAATTGTAATAATATATCTCACAATATTAAAAAATATCTGTATTTTTGATCAAATAAATGCAGGCTTGATGAGCAGAATAAACTTCTTTCAAAAACGAATGATGAATATATAATATAATAGAAATAGTAATAATGTTTCCAAACTTTTGGCCTGTACTGTAAGGTAAAAACCCGCCATGAAATCATAGTATCGTAGGCTACTCATATGCAATTACATATCTTACCTTTTATCATCCTCTCTTCTTTTTGGCACTGTATCTATCGCAGACTATAATGCGTCATGGCCATCCGTCACAATCAGGAAACTTTCACCGTGTCTAGAACTGGCGCGAGCTGCCAGGCCCGTTTCTACGAGCCTGGGTGTTAAGCGCCCTCAAACAAAAGCAATGCTGTACATTGGATGCGGCGAGAGGCGACGCTACACAACAGACAAATTACCAACAACTGATCCCGCGCGCTCTGTTTCTGGCGCACTTCAAGCACTCGCTGGGCGGGGGAAGATTGATATGCCGGACTTTTTTTTTCTTTATTTGGTAGTATTTTGAATTAATGGTTTTAATATAGTATTATAAAAAATAATAAAAAAGCAGCGGGCCGGCCCTGGGTTTTGTGGCTCCCAGCGTTTTCGTTACTGTGGGAAACGGGTCCGAATGGCTCATTGCGTGGTAAAGGTTGCCGACCCCTGACCTATGGTGTCGTTCACACCAGATCCGGAGCGCCGCGGTGCGGAACAGAGGCCGCTTCCTTTCGGCCCCCATGTTAATCTATGGTGTCGTTCACACCAGATGCGGAGCGCCGTGGTGCGGAACAGAGGCCGCTTCCTTTCGGCCCCCATGTTGACCTATAGTGTCGTTCACACCAGATCCGGAGCGCCGCGGTGCGGAACAGAGGCCGCTTCCTTTCGGCCCCCATGTTAATCTATAGTGTCGTTCACACAAGATCCGGAGCGCCGCGGTGCGGAACAGAGGCCGCTTCCTTTCGGCCCCCATGTTAATCTATGGTGTCGTTCACACCAGATGCGTAGCGCCGCAGGGCGCTTCCTTTCGGCCCCCATGTTAACCTATGGTGTCGTTCACACCAGACGCGGAGCGCCGCGGCACGGCACAGCCGGCTGGTCTATTTTTTTCGCGAGCCACGAGTGATCCGCGTCAATTCCGGCAGAAAGTTACACCAAGAAACACTCGACCATCCGGTCAATTGTCAAAATATAAGCAATTTTCAAATTAAAATACTGCGACTGACAAATGCGAACACATAAACAAACAGGGAAACAACGAGAGAGAGAAAATAAAATAAAAGTGTACAAATGTCTTGGTTACAGAAACATGGTGTATTTATTTTATGAGGTTATTTACTTACTGTAGGATTACAAATTTTGTTAAAAGTTTAATTTAGGTTTCCACTGCAATATATATAAACTGAGAAACTGTAGTAGCTGTAAATGGCTTTCGGAGCCTAAGAATCTTTAGGTTGATTGGATTAGCTGAGGGAGATTTACACCTTTTGACTTTAATGGCTCTGGGATAGCTCTCGGATCCAGAGTTTCCTGGCCATTATCAGCATTTGAATGGTTATGCTGATTCAATTGGACTGGGGGCACTTTCAGAGCAGGGTGTGTTACTACTTCATTTGCATTCTTTGTCTTTTAAAGGCTCCTCCTACTAAAATGTATATATAATTGCAAGGTAAAGTTACTTTGATTAGAGATTTTATGTTGGACAAACCATAGCCGCACTCAATAAAGAAGAACTTCTGTTTGAACGTGAGCCCAAAAAAATCTCCTGGTTTTTGCTTCTGAGTTCTACACTTTAGAAGTTCACAACATTACCCATGATGTAAAAAAAATAGCTCTGAATAAACAACAACTGAGCAGAAACGCTTGTCGACCTCCGCGAAGAATACGCGCCTGGTGTGAACAGGCATAGCTGTCAACCCTCCCGTTTTTTCCGGGTTTCTCACGTATTTTAGCTCTTTTCCCGCGGTCTTCCCGTTTTAGTATTTTCCCGTAAAATATCCCGTATTTTTACGCTCTGATTGTGTGAGACGTACAAGCTCGGCTAGATTCGGCTTGAAGTCGTTGATCTTCGGATGTGGCGCCGCGCACGCTGTTACAAAAGAAGCAGTGCACACAGCCAAGCGAAATGGGGTCTTGCCACTCTTGTGGACCCAACGTGTCATTTTTGCTGCGCGCACATTCGCGCTCGTGCGGACGCGTCGAATATAAATAAGGCTTTACTCCGTGTCAGCGCACGCTCTGATCGGTAAGAGACCTCTACCGAATCATCTCCAGCAGGAGCAGAAGCACCACTAACTCCGCCTCCGTTTGCCCTGATATTAGTATTTAAACATTCTCTATGATAAAAAATGTTTGTAAAAAATACAAATATTTTAATAGCACGGTTTTGGCGGTTATAGAGTTCTAATGACGGTGTTTAACTATAACCGTCTGTCTCACGGTTATATAATAACCGTCACACACACACACACACACACACACACACACACACACACACACACACACACACACGCGCACACACACACACACACACACACACACAAAACACACACCCTCCTTCTCACATACAGACACTCTCTCTCTCACACATACTGTCTTTTTCTCACACACATATGTAACATTAGTTATAAACTCTTTAGACTGTTAATGATTAGAGCATTTTTTTTAAAAAAAGTTTGTGGGTAAGAATCGTGTAAAAAAAAATCCCTTTTTTGGGGATGGATCCCGGGAAATCTCCCTTTTTTTCAATTTTCAATGTTCAATGTTGACAGCTATGGTGAACAGGCAGGCGCCGGACTGCACGTGATTTTCCGTTCCGCACCACTTCCGCGTCCGGTGTGAACCCGGCGTTAGAGTAATCATTAGCAGTCTACAGTTGGCAGCACACTAGGTTTTAAAACAGAACCCATATTTTATCCTTTATAATCCTTAAATTGTATCTTGTGTCATTTGCTAAATATTTCCTGTACAGAGTTGTATTCTCCCTCAAGCCATCCTAGATGTATATCCTAGATGCTAGAATTTTACTTTGTAACGTGTTAAATACTTTTATGATGGATAGGTGCACTTTAATGATGGATGCATTTTTATTATGGATGGATGCACTTTAATGATGGATGGATGCACTTTAATGATGGATGGATGCACTTTAATGATGGATGGATGCACTTTAATGATGGATGGATGCACTTTAATGATGGATAGATGCAGTTTAATGATGGATGGATTACTTTAATGATGGATGGATTCACTTTAATGATGGATGGATGCACTTTAATGATGGATAGATGCACTTTAATGATGTATAGATGCACTTTAATGATGGATAGATGCAGTTTAATGATGGATGGATTCACTTTAATGATGATGGATGCACTTTAATGATGGATGGATGCACTTTTAAAGGGGTCACTCACTCAGATCCTCTGACCAAAGTCTCTTGGCTATCCCCCGCTCCAGACTTTCCACCCTGGGTGGCAGGTCCTTCAGTGCCTTGGTCCCCAAACTCTGGAACCGCCTCCCACAACTTCGTGACTGTCCTTCTCTTCCCTTCTTTAAAGCACATCTCAAGACCTTTTTGTTTAATGATCACTTCTCCACACCCAACTCATAGCTTCATATAGATAACTTGTCTTTGTTGTATTGTTTTGGTTGTTTATTGTTGCGTTTACTTGCCTAACTACTATGTAAAGCGACCTTGGGTTTGAGAAAGGTGCTATATAAAATAAACATTATTATTATTATTATTACTTTAATGATGGATGGATGCACTTTTATGATGATGGATGATCTTTTATGATGGATGGATGGATGGATGGATGGATGCACTTTTATGATGGATGGATGGATGCATTTTTATGATGGATGGATGGATGCACTTTTATGATGGATGGATGCACTTTTATGATGGATAGATGCACTTTTATGATGGATAGATGCACTTTTATGATGGATGGATGCACTGGATGGATGGATGCATGTCTTTTGGTTGGAATCCACTGCCATTATAAAAACTTGGAAGAGCCAAGGACATTTATTAATTAATATATATATATAATATATATATATATATATATTATATATATATATATATATATATATATATATATATATATATATATATATATATATATATGTGTGTGAACTAATCCTTTAAACTCTATATCTGTGCATTTGTGCATCACAGCTACACGTTCCAGGAGGTTCAAGACAACACGGACATCATCTGGAAGTCCCAGCGTTACGAGCTGATTAAGGAGTATTACAGTCGACCTGCTCTTCCTCCACCCTTCATCCTCCTCAGTCACCTCATGCTTCTCATCAAAGGAGAGTTGCAGCAGTGTCCTTCAAAGAGACAAAATCACTTCAGTGAGTGCTGGGCCAGGACCACACCACAGCCACAAAACCTCTTTTACTGAAAACACACACATGAGTGCGGTAGATTACTGACGTTCGTTTGTCTAGGGCCTTGTCTACATTAATACGTTTTCATTTGAAAACGCATCTTTTTCTCTCTGTTTTGTCCTTGCGTCCACACTGAGACGGCGTTTTATTAATGAAAACTAACCTTTTTGAAAACGCTCTCCAAAGTGAATAAATTTGAGTTTTCGCATTGTAAAACTGAGGTATTTAAAAACGATGACATGAGTTTAGTCATGTCACGCATATTGTGCCAATTGATATTCATGTTTATACTGGCATTGTGCCTGTTATGTGCTATTAACTTTCACACAGTTGCTAAATTATGTTACTTTGCACTCTTTTAATATACCAGTCCTGCAAACATGAAAGAAAATGTACTCACATTTGCAGAGCCTAGACGCATCAGTGAAAGCTGAGATATTTTGCTTAATAAAAATGATCCTGCCAGAAGAATTGTGCGATAACTTTTATTATTTATTTTTGCGTCTGTATCATCTCAGTGAGCTTTTATGAGAGTTTACGCATGCGCTTTAAGGTGTATTTAGCGTTTTCCGACGTTTCAGTGTGGATGATAAACTTTTGGAAAACACTAGTGTGGACGGAGGGTTTTTTTAAAACGAAAACGCTCTTTTCAAATGTATCCGGATTAAAGTAGACGTAGCCTAGATGAGAATATGAGTATAAAGTCTGGTACAGTTTATAGAGTCCATTAGCGCCCGCCCTTTTTTCAGCTGCACAGGTTTCAGAAGTATTTTTCCATTCATTTTTTCCATAGGGATTTAAAAAAAAAAATTCGTTAATAAGCGATGAAGCGAAGCATTGCGAACAGCAGAATTGAATTAAAAACATTAGAACTGCCTGTTTTGTGGTATGACTCACTTTAGCATTCATTTTTATCAAAAGTAACCTACATTACATTCAATGTTTACATTTTATCAGTTAATGCATTTCCTGGAAATCAAATCCCAAACAAGTTCTACCGTTTGAGCTACATGAACAAAGCTTATATTTCTTATATTTTTAATGTCCTGATCACTTAAAAACTGCGTTGAATGTCTAAATCCCTGATTTAAGTTCATGGTTCTGCACAGAGAAGGAACTAGAGGAGGCCGAGGAAGAGGAGCTGTTGTCATGGGAGGCTTTCATGAAGGACAACTATCTGGCGTCTACGCGACAGAACGAGAGCCAGAGCGTGGAGCATCGTATCCAGGACACCGCAGAGAAGTAACTCAGAGAAGCACAAGACATGAAACAGAAACTATGAATCAACTTTTGATTATAAGTTGATATATTAACATTCTTAAAGTCATGAATATTAATTATGTGACACGATGTTCCGACCTGATTTGCTAAAAGGCAGAGATGGGTTAAGTACACATCATGTTTAATAATAAAATTATTATGGTATTTTCCAACTCAAGAATAAATGTAAGAATATTTTTTAGTACACAATTTTTTTTAAAGAATGATTTTATATTTCTTTTCTTAAGATTGTTCTAATGGCAAAACTTAAAGATTTTTTATTTATTAATTGCTTTTTTTTTACATTCCCAATAAGTGAAGTCAAGTCAAGTCACCTTTATTTATATAGCGCTTTTTACCATACAGATTGTGTCAAAGCCGCTTCACATTGATAACATGAAAATAATATAACAAAGTTTGTTTCTAGAAGAAAATTGCATCATCGTCCACTTAAGGAAGGCAGATCAATAATATTGTTGAATATTAAAAGTCTCCAACTAAGCAAGCCAAAAGCCAAGGCAACAGTGGCAAGGAACCAAAACTCCATCAGGTGACAGAATGGAGAAAAAAACCTTGGGAGAAACCAGGCTCAGTCGGGGGCCAGTTCTCCTCTGGCCAATGAGCGAACAGTGTATGATAATGATCCAGGCAGCATTACAGGTCAGAAGTCAGATTGGTCGTGTCGATGAAGCTTTCACAGGGCTGATGAGGCTGGCACTTCAGGGATGCGTCATGGTGTCAGGTGCAGATCCCCATCTGATCTGGATACGGCTGGGATCCACCTCACTTTAGTAAACGGAGAGACTAGTTGACACGTTGTCGCGTCCAGGCGCAGGTCCATCATCGGATCTGGATACGGCCTGGATCCGGCGGACTGCTGTAAACCTCGGTATAAACAGAGAGACTAATATTAGCATAGACGCCATTCTTCTTATGATGTAACGAAGTACATCAGGGTTTATGGGAAGTGTACCCGGTTCCAGCTGACCTGATCTATGCAGCCTAACATTGAATTATAGAAGTCTATAATGTATTATGTGAATGCTAGGTCAAAGAGATGTGTTTTTAATCTAGCTTTGAACTGACAGAGTGTGTCTGCTTCCCGGACAATGTTAGGAAGACTGTTCCAGGGTTTTGGTGCTAAATAGGAGAAGGATCTACCACCAGCAGTCGATTTTGATATTCTAGGTATTATCAACTGGCCAAAATTTTGGGATCGCAATAGACGTGAGGACTATAATGCCGTTAAGAGCTCGCTCAAGTACTGCGGAGCTAAACCATTTAGTGCTTTGTAAGTAATCAGCAATATTTTAAAATGTATGCGATGTTTAATAGGGAGCCAATGCAGTGTTGACAGAACCGGGCTAATATGGTCATACTTCCTGGTTCTAGTAAACTCGAGCTGCTGCGTTTTGGACTAGCTGTAGTTTGTTTATTAAGCGTGCAGGGCAACCACCCAGTAGACCATTACAGTAATCTAGCCTTGAGGTCATGAACACATGGACTAATTGTTCCGCATTTGACATTGAGAGCATTTGGCGTAATTTAGATATATTTTTAAGATGGAAAAATGCGGTTTTACAGATACTAGACACGTGACTTTCAAATGAAAGATTGGTATCAAAGAGCACACCCAGGTTCCTAACTGACGACGAAGACTTAACAGAGCAGCCATCAAGTGTTAGACAGTATTCTAGGTTATTACGTGAGGAAGTTTTTTGTCCAATAATTATTATCTCTTTGTATGTTATGGGGTTAACAATTTTTTGTGTTAACAATTGTGTTCTTCACTCTGTGGCCATGCGACGTAAAACTCTTAAAATGTAATGCATAACCTCTCAAAAAGGTGTGCAACAAACTTCTAAAAGTGCTCCATAATCTGTGCCTAACCTTTTACTGCAAATTTAAGCTTATGGCTTGATAATTTCACACTCATATGAAGGTAAAAGTTTCTGTATATAATTTTTCACTCTACTAAAGCATAAAAATACCATCATATGTTTGCAGATATTTAGGAAACATGCTAAGTTCACTTGCTTGTTTCTCTGAAAAACTAAGCATCTAAAAATCTCTATGAACGAGAACATATTAAAACGCGGATAAATCCACTTGCACTGTGTAAATCTCCTCGTCTTTCATTGTCAATTGCGTTTGTTCGTGTTGCGTGTCCTCAAACTGGCAACCCGCGCAAACGTTGAGTCTGAGGCGATATTTTTGGATTTGGACTGCAGTTCCTATTGCGACCACTAGTTGTCATTCTTACAGACTGACACCTTTAAACCTCTGATTTCCTCTCAGGGTCAGAGCGATGTCAGAACTTCTGAAGCGGGAGCAGGAGAAGGTTTCGGCCACGATGGCAAAGCGTCTTACTAAGCTTGAAGAGCAGGTATCGTTCTGGCTCACAAATACACCATAAATAGTGTTTTACAGTCAGTTTGTTCTGTTAATTATTTCAGGAAGCATGTCAAAGCAAATGTGAGTGTCAGATGGTGAATCTCTTGTCCTTTTCCAGGGCTCAGAGTCTGCCAAAGCTTTAAAATGGATTATAGATGCGCTGAAATCTCAGGGATGCAACTCCAAAATGCAGTCTCCTCTAATGAGTAAGCAGTGTGTGTTTAAAATCAGCTCTTATTAGATGCATGCATCCCTTTTCATACTCATGATCTGTCTTTATAAGTTCATTAAAGTATAAGAGACACAAATCCCATTTTTTTGTAATGAGATCTTAGATACACCACTGTTCAAATTAGATGTTTTAAAGGTTTTTAAAAGAAGTCTTTAAGCTCCTCAAGGCTGCTTTATGTGATCATGAATACAGTAAAAACAGTAATATTGTGAAATATCACAATTTCAAATAACTGTTTTCTATGTGAATATATGTTAAAATGTAAAGCTGAATATTCAGCATCATTACTCCAGTCTTCAGTGTCACATGATCCTTCAGAAATCATTCTAATATGATGGTTTTCTGCTCAAGAAACATATGATTATTATCAATGTCAAAAACAGTTTTGCTGCTTAATATTTTTTGCAGAAACAATTATATTATTTTTCAGGATTCTTAAAAAAACTGTTAAAAACAGCATTTATTTGAAATAGACTATTTTGTAACATTAAAACATCTTTACTGTCACTTTTGATCCATTTTATGCAGCATTAATTTATGTTAGATTACTATTTTATGTTAGATAAACTTTTATCTGTCAGAAAAAAATAACAATCACTGGTCAATTGCTGATTTTAAGACGTTCAGGTCTTATGTTTATTTGTGGAAAGTGCCTAAATGCATAATGTTCAGCAAAGGACAGTTAAAATTAAGTTAAAGTTCACATTGAGTTGTGAAAAGGTTATTTCTGAATGTTCTCTGAACGCTCAAAACAGTTTTCTTGGCGATGCAAACTTTAAGAAAAATCCCATTTTATCAATCTTCAAATATTATGGGAATGTTACTTTTGAAATGTTCCCTGAACATTAGTAACATTCAAGTCATGTTAGAGGAAGATCCAATTAAAACATTTCAGAGAACATTATTAAAGACCAGATAACTTGGAACAAACATTGTATTAACATTACTGGAAGAATGTTTACATTTATGCATTTGGCTGACGCTTTTATCCACACCGACTTACATTGCATTTCAAAGTACACATTTACATTCATATCAGTACTTGCTTCCCCTGGGAATCGAACGCATGACCTTGCCGTTGCAAGCGCCAACATTCTACTGTCTGAGCTACAGGAAAGCCAACATGTTTGTTCATAACTTTAAGAACCTTGTCTGAATGTTCTGATAACGTTCCCTGTTAGCTGGGTTGTAGATGAAGACCTCTGTCCATCCAGCAGGTATAAGCTCTGACGATGGTGAACCTAGTGGACAGGAGAGCGATGACGAACCGGCCCCTCACACATTCGCACGTCTGCTTCAGTATCCCGGCAGTAACGTTGCTCGCTTTCCTGTGCCTGAGGATAAGGTGTCCTGGGATGTGCGTGATATGAATTATACCACATATTTTATAACATTAAACAGCATTCTGTTGTATTGTTTATCTTATCCCACACATTTTTTACTCTTTTAGGTAATCTTCACTCAGTACAATCCCACTTACATTCCACGGACATCAGCGAGTAAGTTGTGGAGTGAGGAGTGTAAGGAGTGGCACCATTGATCGAATTGATCTATGATATAGTCTTGTGCAATTATTATGCACTATTAAATATAGTTCAACATGAAAGGCAACAGTGGGAGACTTGAGATTTTCTTTAATCCCAAAGTTTCCGAGGTGTCTGTGAGAAAACCTGTAGGACGTAAAAGATGTAGCATTTGTATTAATGGTAAATTTGTTAAAATGAATTAATTTTTTTTTCTTTTTTCATCTAAGTTGCATGTACAAAATACCATATTATTGTACAATTGTGATATAATATACTGTAGTCAACATTTGAAGTGGATCAAAAAAAGTTAATCAAAGTTGTCCTAAGACAAGAGAATATAAGGTTTTGCTTTTAAGAATTATCTCCAGCCAATTTTTAACAGTAAGTTAATTACTAATGACATAAGATGACTTTGACTGAACTGCACTTTGTTAGAGCTGAAGACTGATTATAAATCCTGAAATACTTGAAATGTCTTGTTGATATTGTGAAGCTTTTTGTAAGTAAAATAACACCTTTTTTCCTGTACAGCTCAGACACTTCAGTCTTAGACATGTACAGGTATGCTGAACAAATATATATTTAATCTGTGCCTTTATTCTCCTATACTGGAATTTGCATTTAATTGCATTTGATTGATTCTCATTGTCATGATAAATGGATTTTACAGGAATCCAGTAGGAAGGACTGGGATACGGGGAAAAGGTGCTCTGGAATCCCTCGGTCCGAATCACTTTCTCTACGCAATCTTCATCAGGTACACAACCCTGGAATTAAAATCCAGTTCAAGTCCTGATCTCCACTTCCTCCTGGATTTAAAATCTAATCGCATATCAGATGAAATTGAAGTTTACAACTGAATACACCTAAAACAACAGAGATTAGAGATCACATTCATCTCACGTCCTGCTGTTAATGTATTAAGTATACAGAAATGATTGAGCTGCCTGTTTTAAAGGTGGCGTTATGCTGAAGACAACTGCCGGATAATGGAGTTTCTCTCTGTTTGCGAGGATTTGCATGTGGCTCTTCCTGGGGTGAGAGTGCATAAAATAAAATCTGTACAGTGACATTTTCAGAATCTTAAAGGAACACGTCGACTTTTTGGAACTTTAGCTTATTTACCATATCCCCCAGAGTTGTCACTTATTGGGAGCGTATGCTAGCTGGAGCCGTTTACCTCCAGTCTTTGTGCTAAGCTAGGCTAGCAGTGGGTGCGTCAGACAGAGTTACGGCACGCACGGAGATGAGACGGGTATGTATGGACTTATCTAACTCTGGAGGATACGGTGAATAAGCTAAAGTCCCAAAAAGTCGGTGTGTTCCTTTAATATGATAAAAGAGAATCGCTGAATTTGCTTTATTATGCAGTCATAAAAATCATATTTGCTATATTGTAATTTTAGAACCAAGAGTAGACATGCACAAACAAGCTTTCTAGATATGCTTAGCATACTGTAAATTAAGTCTTTTTTTTATTATTCTTTCAGGGCCTAGTCAAACGTGGCGAGCCTTCACTAGAGACACTGGAGAGGATTCTGGGTATAAAGTTACAAGACAAGACCAAGATGAACTAGAGCATGAGGTACATGTGAACAAGATAAATCAACTAGATGCTCAACTTTACTGATTAAAGGGCTTCTCTCGCCAAATTGCAACCTAGGCTCTTTTTGTTAATCTACCCGAGTCAAAACATTCGTGTAAAAGCATAATTAGAATGGAAACGCCACTTTTAAGATTGACCGTATTTTCGCTTTTGGTCAAAATGCCTTTTGAATGGGAGTGAATGGGACACGACTATGATATCATCAAAAATCACTATTTTTAAGGCTCGACACAACATGAAACTTTGCTGGAAGTTTCACCAGCGGCTCTACACATGAACTCCAGCATTGAGAACAGTGTTTTGTACTAGTGGTTTACTAAAGTAACAAAAGTTTTACTAAAAAGAAAGATTTTGTACAACTCACTTACAGTAGTGTTTCCGGTGGCTGGAATTTTGTCAGTCAAAAGTAGTCGATCTCCGAATGCAATGTAACATGAGGAGAGTAAAGATCTCTCCATATTTACTCTCCTCATGTTACGTTGCATTCGGAGATGATATCACAGAAGTGCCCCTAGCACTCCCAATCAAAAGACATTTTGACCGAAAACGAAAATGCGGTAAATCTTAAAAGTGGCGTTTCCATTCTAATTATGCTTTTACACGAATGTTTGACTCGGGTAGATTAACAAAATAGCCTAGGTTGCAATTTGGCGAGAGTTACCCTTTAAAAGACAAACTTGTTTATAGACATTAGGAGCATAGATAGTTTCATATGTTATCTATGGATTAATCGTGTTGCATGGGAAAAATACAGCATGCAGTGAGTAGATAATTATAGATCTTTGATTTTTGACTATTCACTAAATTAACTAAATGAACCATTAACAAAATCGTATTGATTTATTTATCTATATATGCATGTTCAGATAATCATACAACAAAATATTCTGGGGGCCATGAAAGCTTTGTGAAAATTATCCAAAATGCTGGCGCTGGCAACTTTAAAAAAACAACAACCTTCGCCAGCAAAAATACTCAAGGTGATCGACAAAGAAAATAGTAAAAAAAAAAAAGAAAAGAAAAAAGTCGACACAACAAGTGTTACCATTTAATGTTATAATTTAATAGTGGACTCACATAAAGGTAATGTTTTGAGCACGTAGGCTCTTCGTCCGGCAATGATGTCTTTGTGTGACGAAGAGCCTGCATGCTTGAAACGTTACTTTTATGTGAGTCCACTATTACATTTTGTGCATTAAGGGGAAAGTTGATACTCATGTTGCTTTTTTCCCATGTTTAAAATACCAGTTGCAGTTGTTTTGAGCTAAAGTTCCACAAAGCTAAACAGATGTGTGTGTGTTTCTTCTCTAATGCAGGTGTATATGGGTTATGTAGATGACAGCAGGAACACTGATAATGCCTGGGTGGAGACCACCATCATCACACAACACTGTGACAAACGCAGAGCTGAACATCTGGGTGGCAGATCTAAACCACTTAGTGAGCTGAAAATATCACTTCATCTCAGTGATTTTAAAGGAGTCGTATGTAAGATTGTGGCCAAAACTGGTACTGCAATCACTTTCAGATTACTGTAGGCTGCTACAAGGAGCTTTCCCAGGCATTGGTGGCATTGGTGGAGGGTGGGGCTTCAGGGCAAAACACAAGATGACAACATCAACATCAGTTGATGAACATCAACTTCACTTTTTAAATGACAATATCCTGGCCGGACTACTGTTGTCAGTGATATAAGTATTTGAAATGAAAATGATTTGTTAATATCTAGTGACATATCAGGGCCATTTTATGATTAAGTGAAATACATTTCTTACATACAGCTCCTTTAAAAAAAAAATACAGCAAAGTGCCAAATACAAGTAAAAATGGTCAAAGTCAACTTAGGCAAGTAAATATCCTCAGGTGGGCTGTAAACCATGATGTGGTTTTAATCAGACCCTGGTGTGTTGTGTGTGTGTGTGTGTGTGTGTGTGGTGTGTGTGTGTGGTGTGTGTGTGTGTGTGTGTGTGTGTGTGTGTGTGTGTGTGAGTATGAGTGTATAATATGTATATATGGCTTAAAATCTTCATGGGGTAATTAAATGTAACAGATCATGTAAAATGTAGCATCAACATTTTATCAAACTTTGATAATTGCCC
>CM070826.1:3635410-3672910 GCA_036326025.1 Chrosomus eos
TTCGACACATTTAACTGGGAGCGGCCGTCCACACTGTTTTATCCATTGTAGGCACCGCTGACGTTGTGTTTTCGGCTTTGGGATCTCTCGGGGTATCTAGTGTCCGATTTATGAACGACGTGGGCGCACCGCTTCACCATCTTGCTTGGAGTCAAATGTTTGACGGACCTGCTCACATAGTAACGGTTGCTATGATGTGTGATTGGACAATGGCCGTTTTGGGGGAGGGGCCGACGAAAGGTCAATTGCCTTTAACAAAGAACTCCAGATCATTTGCTCACATTCATGCAGATTTCTGTACAATCTGTAAGTCATACAGTTAGCTTCACACATATTAATGTGTTTTTTTAATGCATTGTTGTATCTATTGGTAATTTTAGGCATATGTTTTAGTTTTTGGGTCAATATGAATTTGAATGTGGTTGTTGAGCATTTTAGAATATAAATGCAGGTACCAAAAATCAGGTTTTTCACTTTTATAGATATATGCATGAACATATATACTTTATGCAAGCAATAGTGCAGTTGCAGAGTGAAGTTGAGGACTTTTATTTTGCGAAAAGGACCCGTTGGCTGTACATTATCCAACTTATTACACAGCTTAAATAATAATAACTCACATTAAATATTTAAGCAACTAGCTGAAATGTAATGAATAATCTGTACATATTTAAGTGCTTCATGTGGCAAATTGGCAATGCAAAATCCATTGATACATGTACAGTACAGTGCTGACCAGGTGTAATGGACGGAAAGAGGATTAGGCAGCATTGCATTGTGGGATGTCAGCAGGAAGACGAGTTTGATTACATTATTTTCACATAAAACATTCACCTGCATTTTACAGTTATGCAATTATGAAATGCCTTAAATATTAGAGAAGAATGCAGAAAAGCAAAGCAAACAACGAAGCGTCTTCAATATAAGTTTTAAGTTAGTGCGACTCAGGTTTGTGACCTAAATATCTGCTCTGTTTAAACTATTAAGACAGGACAACTGAATAAGAAAATACTGAAAACAAACTACGTATTTGATGATTGTTGGAGCTATAGTTAATAATTAAATTACTTTATTTTGTTTCAACTTAAATAATTTGCATGATTATTTTATTGATGTAGACACAGCATGTTAATATGATTTTAGTTAATTTGAGTATCTTTTTGGGGACTTTTATTTTGATTGTACTGAGCACCTGTTGGCAGGTATATATTGGTGATTACACTTAGCACATGCATGCACTGGGAAAGGTTGTTGGTTTTTTACCAGGGAAAGAGAGGCTGCAGACGCCATTTGATTGTACGCTTGCTCAAATGGAAATAAACCTCATGAATGATATGCTTGCCTGGACATTGGACTTATTGTGCCCTGCGTAAGATGTAATCTTTAAGTGCCTCAGTGGCCGTTTGATTTTGAGTTTGTTTATTTTATTTTTTATTTCTTTCTTGGTTTAACCGGAGGACAAATCGCCACTACAATGATGAATAACGTACATATCGGCAATGGCATATGCAACAATAAATGTGTGTGTGACTTTACAGTATTTTTTTCTTTTGTGCATGTGTGTGTTTGTTTGTTTACATGTGTAGTTCGTACAGATTTGTTATAAAAGCGTCCTCTAAATGCATAAATGTAATTAATTAAATGACAATGATTTGCTGTGACGCAACATTTTATTACATCTTCCGAAACGTTTGGAAGATTACGTTTTCATTCGTGAAAATTAAATATGCTATAAATAATATATGCTGTAATACGTTCTTTTTTTTTTTCATTTTTTTTTTTTTTCATATTTCTCATTCCAAAAATCCCGCTCCTAAAAGGCTTGTAAGAGTTATAACAAAATGATTGACAGACAGAGGGCGTTTCTGATTGGCTAAACACGCAGATTGGTTCCTCCTCCGATGCTTTTATTTCTCACACGACACAACACATATGAGTGAGTGGTTTGTGTCAGGTAGCAGCGACATTTTATATGGTTTACTACAGCACATTTAAGAACATGTGCATGTTTATCAAGCAGGAACATCTGTAAATGTGTGTTGTTGTAGGATCTGCAGTCGATCTAGGACAGTTTCGCTTTGCATGTGTTGATCGCGCGCTGATTGGTGGACGCGTGTGGCTCCATAGACATAATAGGCTTGTTTTGAGATGAGCAAAATCTGCGCAGAACCGATCACCGGTGATCAGCGCGAGATGCATGCCGGTTAGAAATGTGTCCGAGAGCGGTCCGCCTGGCTCTGATGTCATGCCGACGTATGTCAAAAAACTCGCGAGCGCAAGGCGCACCTGTCGGATTCTGCAGTCGACTGCGCTGATCAAAAGCATGATGGGAAACGACTTGCTGACGACACAGCTTAATGCTCATTGGTTTAAACAACATTGATGTATTGTTCTCTTTTAAAATGTTTGATTTTATTTTATAACTGATATCATGTTTTATTTGTATACATGGGTCATTCTTAGCATTCGGTGCCATTTGAGTCCTCATGACATTATGTGGTATATTTTGAGTAAAAATGGGCTAATACTTGTTTCTAAATGATCATCTTAAAGTGTTAACCCCCCTTTACCATAGAACACAATAAATGTACCCAGGATTAATTAATAAAAAAAATATTTACTCTGATGTTAGTGCAAGTAGGCTAAGTCTTTAAAAAATGTTGTGTCCCTGAATTGAATGTCCCCCCTGTTACTCTGATGGAAAATCCCTCTGAACACGTCCATTGACTGTTCCTCTAATTACATGTCTCTCAAGAATTTTAATACTTTTTGGTGGCAACTTATCTTCAAGAAGCAGAGTAAGTATCATTCCTTAATTCACTCTTTTTTCAATGTTTTAGAATGATTCACTGAAGTGGTAAAGCATAACATGTCCACCCTGTTACACCTATTTATAGTGGAAACTGATAATTGTTTGTAATTTTGAAAATATGGTTAATAAACAGGTAAAAATCTTCCTCAATAATCACTGCGCACTAGCTTGTTTTTCATCACATTTGTAGCAATGGCTAACTTTAGGATAAAATGTCCCCCCTGTTACTGTCCACCCTGTTACTCTTTTGCACAGTAACAGGGTGGACATATTGTAACAGAGTGGGCGTAAATGCTAAATAAATGAGTGTTTACAGCTTGAATTGGTACTTATAATTAATTTATTATACATTTATTTGTTATATACCTTCAGGGGGTGCCAGGGTAAATGAGTTGATGTGAGTCAGTGGTGTGATGTCCACCCTGTTACCCCTCTGTCCACCCTGTTACCTCTGTGTTTTTATTTTAATTTTTAGTTAATAAAATAAGTTCAACAAATGTTATGCATATCTTTGTGGTTAATTTTAGGGAATGAAATGGCAAAATGAAATAATAAAAAAATGCAGCAAAATTCCATTGAAATGTCTTTTTATTCTAAAAGTGTTGAAATTACCACTGTGGCTTAAAATACAACAACTTTTTTCAAGATAATGCTCGTTAATGAACACTTTGTTAAAATACATTTGTGGGGTAAAGTGAGGGACATTTGAGCTCTTAGAAATTGTAAATATTACAATAAGTTCAAAACATTTATTAATTGAGATGAGAATGTCCTGTAACAGGGTGGACATATGGCCTTTGCATGTGTGAAGAATTTGGTCAAAATTATTAAAGAGTGATATCCTGAGCTGGACCAATATATTTTTCTTGTAGTGTAACAAGCCATTCTTCAGATAAAATGAATAAATCATGGAAATTTTTACTTTTTTTATAGACATTTACCAAGCTGAAATGGCACCGAATAGTAGGAATGACCCACATATGGGTGAATAAACTCACAGACAGTGCCATATGGGTTATTATGTGATGTCATTTTTATTAAAACAATATATAAAAACACGTCTGAATAGAAAAAAATGATTGATAAACACATATTTGGAATGTAATTAAATAACAAGTAATTTGTGTAACAAGTGGATTGTTAGTTTTTCCTGTCATGTTCCCAAGCGGACAGATTTGAGTGACGCACGGACAGATTTGAGTGACGTACAGACAGAGAGCTAGGCTATTGCACTTGTAATGCTGGTATGCACAAGTGATAAATAAAGTAAGCAATGATACTGCTTTAACCGTCCATTCTGTATAGTTTGATAAAACAGAACAGTATGAAACATGGTGGCAGCGGACGTGAATTCAGCCGAAGTTAGCAACGTTACCGAGCAGTGACGACTGAAAAAGTGCCGCTAGCTTGTTGTAGTTAGCCTAGCCCGCGAGCTCGAGCAAGGGACTGCCCGGTGTTTACGGAGACGAAGCGGGAGCGGAAAAGAGCAACAGCCGTCGCGATGGATGGTCTCAAGCCGCCTCCAATACTTTGTTTGGATTCAGCCAACTTAGCGAAAACTTGGAAAAGTTGGAAGGAGGAGTTTACGCTTTATACGGATCTCACTATGCCCGATGCAGAGGAGACAACTAAAGTTAAGTTGTTTAATTACCTCCTCGGAGAGTGAGGGAGAGAACTTTTAGAAACGCTGACAAGCGGGGATACATCCGCGAGGAGGAAAGTGAGTACAATGATGGAGCAGTTTGATAAACATTGCAATCCGAAACTGAACGAGACTGTTGAGCGATACAAGTTTTTTGTTAGAGACCAAGGACAAGACGAAAATATTGACAGATATGTCACAGATTTGAGAGTATTGGCCAGCACGTGCAATTTTGGTGACATTAAGGACTCACTAATAAGAGACCGCATTGTGTGTGGTACACAGAGCACTGCGATGAGGGAAAGACTGTTAAGGGAAGAAAACTTAACGCTGGATAAGTGCATGCAAATATGCAGA
The DNA here is from genome assembly GCA_036326025.1 of Chrosomus eos. Lineage (NCBI taxonomy): Eukaryota > Metazoa > Chordata > Actinopteri > Cypriniformes > Leuciscidae > Chrosomus > Chrosomus eos. The sequence continues at coordinate 3,640,222 of CM070826.1, forward strand.
GCTACTGAACTGTCAAAAGAGAACAGCAAAACCATACAAGGTAAAACGGTGGAAGAAATACATGCAATGAAGATGAATCCGAGGAGAGACAAAAAGGAGGAGATTAACTGTAACTTTTGTGGCAACATGCATGAGAAAAATAAACATAGATGTCCAGCCTATGGAAAGAAGTGTAAGAAATGTGGAAAAGAGAACCACTTTGCTGCAAAATGCAAGTCCAAGTTTGAGAAGAACAAGAAAGGCAGACCGGTACACACAATATCAGAGTCAAGTGAATCGTGTGAGGACATCATGACAATAAAAGACATCAGAGAAAACCAAGAGACAATAAATCAAGTGAAAGAAGCACACAGCAAAAGTCAACATCTCTTTGCAGGGATGTTGTTGGACAAAAAGCTAGTTAACTTTCAGATAGACTGTGGTGCTACTTGTAATGTTATCCCAATGCAACTGTTGAACCCAAGTACACAATTGGATCACACAGAGAAAGTACTTGTCATGTACAACAAAAGCAGATTACGCCCACTTGGAAAATGCAATGTCAAACTCCGAAATCCGAGAAATGAGAAGCTATACAGGCTCGAGTTTCAAGTGGTGGACCAGGAGGACAGGATCCCGCTACTGGGAAGAAAGGCTAGTGAAGCCATGAAATTGATCAAAGTGCAGTATGAGAACATACTGGCGATTGACAGTATAGTGAAAACACAAAGTACAGACAAAACGACGGACAACAGTGTGCAGCTGACAAATATGGAGAAAATAAAGTCAGAGTTCGGAGATGTTTTCACAGGCGTTGGCTGCCTAGATGGCGAGTACAACATTGAAATAGACAAAAGTGTACCACCAGTAAAACTGCCGAAACGCAGAGTGCCTGTAGCAATGATGACCCCCCTCAAAGAGGAACTAAAGAATCTTGAAAACCAAGAAATCATAGCACCTGTGGAGCGCAGCAGTGACTGGATAAGCAGTATGGTGTCAGTAACAAAACCAAATGGAAAGCCAAGGATCTGTATAGACCCCAAACCACTGAATAGAGCACTAAAACGGAGCCATTTTCCTCTTCCGACTATTGATGATGTCCTACCAGGACTCTCAAAATCCAAGGTATTCACTGTTTGTGATGTAAAGCATGGATTTTGGCATGTTAAGCTGGATGAAGAGTCCAGTTACCTCACCACATTTGCAACCCCATTCGGACGGTATCGTTGGCTCTATGGCAAGCCGTTTTAACATTTAATCATTTTAACCTACTAGTCTCTATTTTCATGCTACTAGTACTTATTTTTTAGATACTAGTATCGATTTCATTAAGTACTAGTACTTATTCATTAGCTACTAGTGCTTATTCTTTAGGTACTAGTACTTATTCATTAGATACTAGTACTTATTCATTAGATACCAGTGCCTTTTCTTTAGACACTAGTGCTTATTCTTTAGATACTAGTCCTTATTTATTAGATACCAATGCTTATTCATTAGTTACTAGTACTTATTCATTAGATACTAGTACTTATTCATTAGATACTAGTACCTATTAAATAGATACTAGTACTTATTCATTAGATACTAGTACTTATTTTAATAGTGACTAGTAACTATTCTTTTGTTACTAGTAACAAATATTTTTTTTTTGCCATTGACTTCTATGGGGATCTGTCATTTAGATATCAACTATTCAGTTCTGACTAGTATCTATTCCAATTGTGACTAGTACTTATTCATTAGATACTAGTAGTTATTCATTAGGTACTAGTGCCTATTAAATAGATACTAGTACTTATACATTAGCTACTAGTACTTATTCATTAGATACTAGTACCTATTAATTAGATACTAGTACTTATTCAATAGATACTAGTACTTATTCATTAGATACTAGTACTTATTCATTAGATACTAGTACTTATTCAATAGATACTAGTACCTATTTATTAGATACTAGTATTTATTCCAAATGCCACTAGTAAGAATTTTTATTTTACTAGTAAGATTTTTAAATGCTCATTTTAAATGCTCATTTTGGGAGCCAGACCCGAGCGGGAGCCTATACTAGCTCCAATAGACCGAAGCGCAAGCGAGGGAGACGGGGAGGAACCGGGCGTAGGCTCCGAGGGCTTGTTAGCAAAGGGAGGCTAACACTCCCTGAAATTCTGTTTGCAAACGTCCAGTCATTGGGAAATAAAATGGACGAACTGCACGCAAGATTATCAGCGGAACGGTACCTGAGAGACTGCTCCCTGTTATGTTTCTGTGAGACGTGGCTGGGGGAAGAAATCCCCGATGAACCTCTAACACCGGAGGGTTATACCATCTTCAGAGCTGACAGGTGCGCTGCTGACTGCGGAAAGAGCCGCGGAGGAGGAACGGCTGTCCTAGTAAACCAATCCTGGTGTACGGATAACAAGGTAATCTCTCGGCACTGCTCTGAAGACGTGGAATTTCTAACTTTGAAGTGTAGGCCGTTTTATCTACCCAGGGAACTACAATGCATCATTGTAACTGTTGTGTATATCCCCCCCTCTGCTAAGGAGGAGGTTGCACTTAAACTTCTATATAACATGCTCTGTAAACATGAAAAGGAGTATCCTGAAGCTGCTTTTATAATTTTAGGAGATTTTAATCATTGTAATCTCCGAAAAAATATTCCAAAACTGTATCAATATGTGACCTTTCCTACTAGAGGAAATAAAACACTGGATCACTGCTACTGCAATTTAAAAAATGCATACGCAGCTGAATCCAAACCTCACTTTGGGAAGTCTGATCACGTTGCTATTCTACTTAAGCCCATATACATAAACAGTTTTAAGGCTATCACTGCCACCACTCGTACTGTTAATGTCTGGACTGACAGTGCCATGGCCAGTCTTCAGGGTTGTCTAGAGGCCACGGATATGAACATCTTTAAGGAGGCCACAGACAACATTCATGATTACACGCAAACTGTGAGTGACTATATTAGCTGGTGCACCTCCATATGTGTTCCAGCACGCACTGTCCGTGTTTTTCCAAATCAAAAGCCTTGGTTCAATGCTGACGTACGGAAGAAGATCAAAGAAAGACGTGAGGCTTACAAGTCTACAAACATAGAAGAGTATAAAAGAGCTAAATACGAATTGCGGAAGTCCATCAAAGCAGCAAAAAGAGCACGCTCCCAAAAACTTGAAGGCCTCCATCTACAGAACAACACACACATTATGTGGAAGGAAATCCAAGCTATTACAAATTACAAAAGGAGCACCAACATCAATGAGGTTAGAGATGATACCCTGCCAGACTGCCTTAACAACTTCTACTGCAGATTCGACAGGATGAACTCTGACACACCCTCCAAACTCCCCCACAATGCTGAAGACACCGCTTTACAGGTGACACACACACAGGTGCTAAAGGCTCTGAAGCAGGTCAACCCCCGCAAGGCTGTGGGACCTGACGGAGTGTCACCCAGAGTCCTGAAGGCTTGTGCTGAGCAATTAGCAGGTGTGTACACAGACATTTTTAACCAGTCCCTGTTACAAGAGGCAGTTCCACATCTGTTCAAGTCTAGCATTGTGATACCGGTTCCAAAGAAACCGAACACTGCCACCCTGAATGACTTTAGGCCTGTGGCCCTAACACCAGTTGCCATGAAGTGCCTTGAAAAGCTGATATTAACTCATATAAATTCCTACATTCCAGACACTTTAGATCCAGTACAGTTTGCCTATCGCCCGAATAGATCAGTGGACGATGCAGTGGCCTTTGTTTTACACCACATACTTCAACATTTGGACTACAATAAAACATATGTCAGGATGCTATTCCTAGACTATAGCTCCGCCTTCAACACCATCCGCCCTGCAAAACTCATTGTGAAGTTAACAGACATCGGACTGCCGGCCTCTATTTGTAACTGGATTTTAGACTTTCTTTTGAACAGACCGCAGGTGGTAAAGATGGGAGGGTTAACATCAGGAAACATCACAATTAGCACAGGCACCCCCCAAGGCTGTTGCCTCAGCCCAAAGTTGTATACACTGTACACACATGACTGCGTCTCCACCCAGGACAGCTCTCTTGTCATCAAATATGCAGATGACACAACCATCTTGGGCCTTATTAAGGGGGGGGATGAGACAGGGTACAGGGAGCTGGTCAATGACATAATTGACTATGGAGAGGAAAATGACCTGTTCCTCAACATAGACAAGACCAGGGAGCTCGTCATAGATTTTAGAAAGAAAACCCCTCCTCTGCAGCCTCTCACCATCAAGGGTACGGTGGTGGAGAGGGCCGATAGCCATAAATTCCTTGGCCTTCATTTAACATCTAACTTGCGCTGGACTACAAACACTGTTACCACAGTGAAGAAAGCTCAAAAACGCCTTTATTTTATCAGGCTTCTAAAGAAGGCTGGGCTTGGGGTGTGCTCTCTTACTCATGCCTATAGAGGACTCATAGAGAGTGTCTTGACATATGGCATCATCGTGTGGTTTGGAAATGCTACACAGGCAGAGAAGAAGTCTCTCCAAAGAATTATAAAGACTGCAGAGAGAATCATTGGGACTAACCTCCCACCCATAACAACATTGTATACAGAGCGCTGCAAGAAGAAAGCTCAGTCCATACTTAGTGACATTCATCATCCAGCGCATTCACTATTGAGGCCTAGATACAAATCCTATAGCCTGAGAAAGATAAGAGCGGACAGTATCATAACACATAGAACACGTTTTTATAACAGCTTTTATCCAGCAGCAGTGAGACTAATGGCAGATTCACATAAATAGGGGATATTTAGTATAAATGGTTGGTAAACACTGGTGCACTTTCTCTCTTGACTCTAAGGGTGATGCAGTACAATTCCTATGTATGTGTACAAATTCTTTTGTGCCTTACAAATGGCAAATAAAACTTTGATTGAAATGAACTATACAGTGGCCGTTCTGACTAGTCATAACATAAGACTAGTAAAAAAGCAGTTGTGACTAGTAAAATAAAAATTCTTACTAGTAACATTTGGAATAAGTACTAGTATCTAATAAATAGGTACTAGTATCTAATGAATAAGTATTAGTATCTATTGAATAAGTACTAGTATCTAATGAATAAGTACTAGTATCTAATGATTACGTACTAGTATCTAATGAATAAGTACTAGTATCTATTGAATGAGTACTAGTAGCTAATTGATAAGTACTAGTATCTATTGAATAGGAACTAGTATCTAATGAATAAGTACTAGTATCTAATGAATAAGTACTAGTAACTAATGAATAAGTACTAGTATCTATTGAATAGGTACTAGTATCTAATGAATAAGAACTAGTATCTAATGAATAAGTACTAGTATCTATTGAATAGGTACTAGTATCTAATGAATAAGTACTAGTATCTATTGAATAAGTACTAGTAGCTAATGAATAAGTACTAGTATCTAAAAAATAAGTACTAGTATCTAATGAATAAGTACTAGTATCTAATGAATAAGTACTAGTCACAATTGGAATAGATACTAGTCAGAACTGAATAGTTGATATCTAAATGACAGATCCCCATAGAAGTCAATGGCAAAAAAAAAAAAAAATTGTTACTAGTAACAAAAGAATAGTTACTAGTGACTATCGAAATAAGTACTAGTATCTAATGAATCAGTACTAGTATCTATTTAATAGGTACTAGTATCTAATGAATAAGTACTTGTATCTATTTAATAGGTACTAGTATCTAATGAATAAGTACTAGTATCTAATGAATAAGTACTAGTATCTATTGAATAAGTACTAGTATCTATTGAATAAGTACTAGTAGCTAATGAATAAGAACTAGTATCTAATAAATAAGTACTAGTATCTAAAGAAAAGGCACTAGTATCTAATGAATAAGTACTAGTATCTATTGAATAAGTACTAGTATCTAATAAATAAGGACTAGTATCTAATGAATAAGTACTAGTATCTATTGAATAAGTACTAGTATCTAATGAATAAGTACTAGTATCTAATAAATAAGGACTAGTATCTAATGAATAAGTACTAGTATCCAAAGAAAAGGCACTAGTATCTAATGAATAAGTACTAGTATCTATTGAATAAGCACTAGTACCTAAATAATAAGCACTAGTCGCTAATGAATAAGTACTAGTACTTAATGAAATCGATACTAGTATCTAAAAAATAAGTACTAGTAGCATGAAAATAGAGACTAGTAGGTTAAAATGATTAAATGTTAAAACGGCTTGCCATATTGGCTCAGGATGCCAATGGGTATAAGCCCAGCTCCGGAAGTCTTCCAAAGGAAACTCATGCAAGCACTAGAGGGCTTACCGGGTTTGTATATCATTGCGGATGATATACTGATCACGGGGGAGGGTGACACACAAGAGGAAGCAGACAAGGATCATGAAAAAAACTTGAGATGTTTTCTAATGAGGTGCAGACAAAGAGACATTAAACTCAATGCAGACAAGTTTAAACTCAGGAGAGAGTCTGTACCCTACATTGGACACTTGCTGACAGCAGAAGGCCTCCGCATTGACCCGGAGAAAGTGCGGGCAGTACGGGAGTTGCCGAGACCTACAGATGTTAAAGGTGTACAGAGACTTGTAGGTATGCTGAACTACCTTGCAAAGTTTTGTGAACATCTTTCTGATGACTGTGAAGTTTTGAGACAACTTACACACAAGGACAACATGTGGGAATGGACTGAGGTGCATGAGACCGCTTTTAAAAGATTGAAAGACAAAATAACAAACGCACCACTGCTCAAGTATTACGACCAAAATGAGGAGTTAACCCTGCAATGTGATGCCTCAGAGACGGGACTAGGAGCAGCCCTGACACAGAAAGGTAAACCTGTGGCATTTGCGAGCAGAGCGCTGACACCCACAGAAAGGGGTTATGCGCAGATAGAAAAAGAATGTTTGGCCATAGTGTTCGGAATGGAAAAGTTCCATCAATATACTTATGGTAGAAAAGTGACTGTTCAAAGTGACCATAAGCCACTGGAGAATATTGTGAGAAAACCGCTACTTAGTGCACCAAAGAGATTGCAGAGAATGTTACTCAGACTGCAGAAATACGACATTAATGTGATCTATGTACCTGGGCGAGACATGCTACTAGCTGACACACTAAGCAGAGCTTATTTACCGGAAAGCAATCAGGGAGACACAGAGGCAGATCTAGAGACTGTTAACATGATTACATACTTACCTATCTCTGCAGAAAGACTATCAGCCATTCGCGATGCAACAAGGGAGGACGCAAAGTTGCAGGAAGTGATTAAGTTGATTCTTACAGGATGGCCTCAGAACAAAAAAGACATTGAGCAAAACATTCAACACTATTTTGCTTTTCAGGACGAGCTGAGCTTTCAGAATGGCATAGTGTTCAGGGGAGAAAGAGCAGTTATCCCTGACACACTAAGAGCTGACCTGACCAGCCGCATACACTCAACACATCTGGGCGTGGAAGGTTGCCTCAGACGAGCACGCGAGTGTGTGTACTGGCAAGGGATGACTGAGCAAATAAAGACGTTTATTTCAAAATGTGACATCTGCAGGTCAGTTGACCCTAAGCAACAAAAAGAGACATTGCATCCCCATGACATTGCCTACAGACCTTGGGCTAAGATAGGAACTGATTTGTTTTCTTGGCACAATAAAGACTACCTAGTAACCGTGGACTATTATTCAAATTTCTGGGAGGTGGACTATTTACCAGACACCAAAAGTACCACAGTGATTCACAAACTGAAAGCACACTTTGCTCGGCAGGGGATTCCAGATGTGCTCATCTCTGATAACGGACCACAGTACTCGTCACACGACTTTAAAATGTTCAGCCAAAAGTGGGAATTTGTGCATAGAACATCGTCACCCGGGTACCCACAAAGCAATGGAAAGGCTGAGTCAGCTGTCAAAACAGCAAAACGTCTTATGCAGAAAGCTGCAGCTGCTGGACAGGATCCATACTTAGCCCTACTGGACCATCGCAACACACCGAGCCAAGGTCTCACCACCAGTCCAGCACAGAGACTTCTCAGCAGGAGGACCCGGACCCTTCTTCCTACTAAAGAGACACTGTTGGAGCCTAAAGTGTCAAACAACAAACAGGGACTGATTAACAACAGACAAAGACTAGAGAAATACTACAACCGCACAGCAAAAGACTTGGACTGTTTCACATCAGGGGACAGTGTTCGAGTCCAACCATTTGAGCCTTGTAAAACCTGGAAAACAGCTAGAGTGATTAGACCAGTGAGTCCCAGATCGTATGAGGTTGAGTTGGAGTCTGGTAGTGTTCTGAGGAGAAACCGTCGCCACCTCAGGCACAACTACTGCCCACCCTCAACATCTGCTCAAACAGGGGTTTTGACAAACACACGAACTGTAGCTGCTGAACGTGGTCAGGGTAGTGATCAAAGCACCGTTACTACGAGGTCTGGTCGTCAGGTTAAAATGCCTACCTATTTGAGGGATTATACTAAGTGAGTTTAACATATGACCTGTTTGGTCATTTTCTAGGTATGGTTGTCAGGTGCGGTTGCACTTCAAAGAGAGGGGATAAGGGGAAATGAGTTATTGTTTGCACAGTTAATTTGTCAAGAATAAGTTTTAAAAATATGCACTTATAAGTTTGTTTTTGAGTTTAGGCAAATTCATTACATGCATTTTTCTGAAGCATTAATGTTTACATCTGAAGGCATTGACAAGAAAATGTTAATGTTGTTTACAAAGGAAATGTATAACTTGTGAAGAAAAGAAAAAAAGAAAAAAGAGAAAGGATGTAACAAGTGGATTGTTAGTTTTTCCTGTCATGTTCCCAAGCGGACAGATTTGAGTGACGCACGGACAGATTTGAGTGACGTACAGACAGAGAGCTAGGCTATTGCACTTGTAATGCTGGTATGCACAAGTGATAAATAAAGTAAGCAATGATACTGCTTTAACCGTCCATTCTGTATAGTTTGATAAAACAGAACAGTATGAAACAATTTGTGTGTCTTGTTCATTATATTTATTTTCATATAAAAGAAACAGAACTTAAATCACATCCAGTTTATTAGCAACCCCGTGCACGAGCGTGAATCCCGCGATATCCGCCTTTGATCTCACAGGTGTCAGATCCACTGTGAGAACCGAGATTTGTCTGGCTTGCCTGCGCTTTTTTCACTCCTCCTCTCACTGCAGCCGCCTGCTCTCGGCTACATTTCAGGCGAGGCAAGGCGCATCTCAAACAAGCCTAATAAATACATAGACGCCCTATAGGTTGGTTTCACGTGACGTCACGCTGCTGCATAGCGAGAGCGCGAAATTCAGATGGAGGGGGCCGATTCAAGATGGTGGCGAGACCAGACGCGTTTTGAATAGACCTGTAACAACTGTTGAAGATTGCTGCTCAAATTAACATTTAGAATTTAATTTTGCTGCTAAATATTTTTTTCACTGATTGCTCGACTGCAATCTTATTGCATTTCATAGTTTTTTTCTGCCGGTTTTCGGAAAAATAGCGTCTTATTATTCAAGCTAGTCATTGCTCACTCTGCAGCTAGCATAACAGCGCAATGGAAGTAGCGACAATTAAGGAAAAACGGACTGCCCGAGAAATACACTCTTATGCTTGCCAGGCCAGTGTTTCTGAGGAGTGTGTCTCATCTCCTAACACGCCTACAAAACCTCAAATAAAAAAGGCAAGAGGCAACGAAGAACAGCCATCGCTTCTGGAACTTCAGGATACCATCATCTCTGCCGTCATCGACAAGATAAACGAACGGGCGGATCAGACAGACAAGGCGATACACTACAATACAGTCCAGATAGATGGTTTGAAAAAGTCTTTGGACTTTTGTCATAAAGAAGTGGCAGATCTGAAAAAGCAGATTAGCATCTTAAAAGCTTCATGTGAGACACTCCAGAGAAAAGTCAATGAAATGGAAACTAAAGTAAATGAGAGTGATCGGTACAGCCGACGACAGAACTTACGTTTGCATGGGATCCCAGAGAGAGAGGATAACAACTTGAAGTCTCGTGTGCAAGAGGTTTGCCGTGCGGTGCTGTCGGCTAGTGAGGCTGGAGCAGTCATGGAGGCAATCGACGTTGTCCACAGAATTGGAAGACGCAAAGATGGCAATTCCAATCAGCAACCAAGACCAGTGATCATCCGGTTTGTGTCGAGAACAGCGAAAGACTTAATCTGGAGGGCATCTAAGAAGAGTGAGTTCCTGAGCAGCAAGACGCTTCGTTTCAAAGAAGACCTGACCGCTGAAGACAGAGCCATTCGCGGCCGGCTCTGGCCAACTTTAGAAGCGGCAAGAAAGAGAGGAGAGAAGGCTTAATTTGTGGGGATCAGAGCGTTTGTGAATGGAAACGAAATTAAAGACACCTGAAAAGGAAAGATCCTGTATGCTCTGTTGAAGTGCAATCTTATCTTAAGGTAACCCCTCATGTGTAATAAGGGGCATTGAGGCAGCTAATGATTACATTAGAGTAGTTATCTCTGCAGTTTTTGCAAAGAAGTTCATACAGTTATCGTTATTTGTTCTGAGTTTTTATGTCTGTATCTGTTTTTTCTGTAAATGCCAGAGGTGCTAGAGACCAATTGAAAAGGAAATGTTTATTTTTATTTTTTCAAAACAAAGGTGCTGATTTTTATTTTATGCAGGAGACTCATGCTACTACTTCGGATATTTCTTTTTGGAAGAGTCAATGGGGGAAAAATATATGTTTTTCATTTGGGAGTCAGCAGGGGTCGCTATTTAACAGGGAAACTTTAAAGGGCGTTTAGCAGATTCAAATGGGAGATGGGTAATACTGGTTGGTGATGTAGATCATTCCCAATTCATTATTATAAACATATATGCGTGTAACAACAAAAAAGACAAGTTATTATTTACAACAATAGAAAGTAAAATTAACCAGCTGATTACAACTTTTCCTACTGCCAAGATTATATGGGGAGGTGATTTTAATACAGTTATGGATGGAAATCTGGATAGATGGCCTCCAAGAAACAGTTCTTCAGATGAGTTGGAGAATGTATGTCAAAGGATGAGTCTCGTCGATATCTGGAGGCACAAAAATCCCAACAAAAGCATATATACTTGGAGTAATAAAGATAGGTCACAGCAGTCCCGTATAGATTTCTGGTTGATTTCTTCGGAGATCGATGACAAGATGGTTTCAGTTCATATAGAACCTACTGTTCTCACAGATCACCAAGCCATTTATATAAAGATAGATTTAATAATACTTAGTTTATAGACCAAACAGAGATTATTGGAAATTAAACCAAATGCTATTGCAAAATAAACAATTTAAGGATGATGCCACCGTGATAATTGGAAAATATTGGAGAAAAGCTAATCTTGATGACAACTTTGGAAGCTGCTGGGAGCTAATGAAATTTGAAGTTCGTAAGTTAGCTATAATACTAGGGAAGATAATAGACAAGAGGAAGAATCCAGAGTTATCACTAGATTAATAAAGCTTTCAGAGAAAGTTAATTTAACTGGATGTGAATTTACAGAATTAACTTCTTTACAACTTAAATTGGACAAGATGTACGAAGACAAAGCTAAAGGGGCTTTTGTCAGATCTAGGAGGAAATGGCTTGAAAAAGGGGGAAAATGCACTAAAAATTTCTTTAATTTAGAAAAAAGGAACTTTGAAGTATCATCCCTAAGTAAATTGAAAATCAATGATGTTGTTTGTGATGATAAGATATGTTGCTGATTTTTATCAAGGATTGTACTCTACTGATGTCGAAAATACAAAAAACATGGATCTCTTCCTAAAAAGTAAACAAAATTATATTGATGTCATTGACGATGGCTTTAAATTGGTTTGTGACAGAGAGATTTGTTTATCAGAAGTGCAAAAATGTATTGCTTCTCTAAAAGAAAATAAATCGCCAGGTAATGATGGGCTAATAAGTGAATTCTACAAGGTTTTTGACCAATTGTTATCTCCTTTTTTAGTTAAAGTTTATATAGAAGCCATTAAGAAAAGGGAACTCCCACCAACTATGCGACAAGGACTTATTAAACTGATACCTGTTGGGAAAATATTTCTTCTAAAGTTTCAGGAACTCAGAAGCGAAGACCAGGAGACTCGGGTGTATCTTTTAAGCAGGATTCTTTATTTGCTGTAGTCTGCTTGGTCCGAGATGGTACCCAAAATCTGGCTAGGCCAGTATACATTTTTAGTTCATATACCTTTCAAGGGGGAGGAGTTTATTGAGGGGGAAGAAAACTCTGAAACAAAGAATGCAAATGAAGTAGGAACACAACCTACTCTGAGGGCAGATAACCTATTCAAATGCTGATGCTGGTCAGGAACTCTTGGTTCAAAGAGCCATCCCAGAGCCATTAAAGACAAAAGGTTAAAGTCTCCCCTACAGCTAATCCAATCAACCTAAACGATTCAATCTCTAGGCTGAAAGGTGAGAAAACAGGACTATCATGAAAGGAGACTCTTACTGGAGATTGTTTCACAGTTTCACTGCTAACTTCAATGTACAGAATATTTCTCAGTTTATATACTATTATATTGGAACCTAAATTAAACATTTTAATAAATTTGTAATCCTTCAATCCCCTCTTTGGGAGTTCTAAATAACTCCCACATAATATACAAATTTAAACACTTAAAAGTTCATTCTTGTAACTTGCGTAAGTTACAGGCACATAGCTTGCTCTGTGTTGATGTTTCTGCAATTGCATGTTGACACAGAAACAAAACATGCAATTAGAGTCCGTGAGTCTTTTCTGGTTGGAACTGTGATTTTCTTGAGATCAATCAAGCTTCCGAACCATGAAGAATTATCTTCAGTCATCTTGGTGTAATTATGCTGAAAGATCAAGAATGTCTTGTTGGATCATCATGTTTGTGCACAATTCAGTCCTGGAATGCTGTCATCTTCGGATGCGACATGCAAACGTTCTTTCCAGCAAACAAGGCGTTTTTGACATATTCATCAGCTCAAAGAATATGTTGTTTCTGGAGTCTGGACTTTGTGCGATCTTTATGATGTGTAGTAGTAGGACAATCTTGATCATGTCGATGGATGACTGAAGGTTTCGTCGTCTCTGCGTTGTGTATTTTTTTTCTTTTCTTTATCCTTTTGTGATAGTTGGCTCGGAAGTCAGTCTAGTTGATTTCTTCAGTTTGTGTCTTCATACGCAGACGAGGAGGTCGGTGCGTATGGGTCTCCGGATCATCAAGTGGTACCTGCACAGAGGAAGAGAGAAAAACAAAAGACAAGAGCAGTATTTTGTTCAAACACTAGGGTGGTAAATTTTCCGAGTCTGATATTGTTGTTCCTTCTTTCCCTAATTCTTAATTATTTTGACACCTAAATAGAACCAGTGAGGTGGGGAATGGACTAATAGATGGGTAAGGCCTATGAGGAATTCTTCACCGCAAGGGTTGGCCCCCGATTGTCTGTTGCAATTGGTTCTTCCTTGGGCTCCTCACTGTTCTGTGTCCTGTCATTTCCCTGTGGGAGGGGGAGCAACTTTTACAGTGTGACACTGCAACTACTTTAATTAACATCACTTGATGTATCACTTAGGCTCTAATGGCTTGCAACATTCTAGAGATTTATTTGACTACCTGTCCTGTGACGTGTGTAATCTTCATCTGAGTTATTTCTTCTTCATCCTCTAACAACTTCAGTCATAGCAGACATCATACATGAGGATGAAACAATGTTTGGCATTATTGTGGACCCTGCATGAGGGCATTTTACGTTTACAGTCTGACCTAACGCTATTAATGATGAGAGGCCTGTGCTGTAAAATAACATTTAAGGCTGTGAGTTTATTTTAATTAGTGTCCCCCAAAGGAAAACCTGAGGCAGTCACTTTCCTTTTGTTCTATTAAACAAAAACAGAAGTCTTTTATCTCTGTTGGAAGTTTGTGGGGAAATTAAGCACTCACAGCCTGAATGGTTAATAACCAAAACAGCTGCCTAGCAGGTTTAATGATGATGGGAGAGGCTGCTTTAGAGCAGCCAGGAGATTCAGCAGAAGCTGAGTAACATTGTTAATTTCTCTAACATGTTTTTTTTTTTTTTTTCTACATTCTTTCCCCAATGTCCATGTTTACCACAATAATAACAACTGCTGCCCTCTCTCTTAGGACATTTGCGTTTCTGTTGTTTTCTGCGTTGACCTTAAAGGAAGCTGCTGCAATTTTCCCTCTTGATCTGACATCAAAATCTCTTTCCCAAATATCTAACCTGTCTAGGTTATTTTGCAGAGATCTAGTGGACCATGTGAAGTCTAAGAAAGGCAATGCATTTTTATGCTCTGACAAAAGACCATGAAACCATGTACGAGCTAAAGGGCCTTTATCATCTAACACCTTCTCTGATGTGTCTGATATTCCACTGTAAGCTGCAGCTGACTGACAAAATCTTTCTGTGTACTCACAAACAGTTTCATCATTCTTCTGTACACAACTAGTGATCTTTGACCAGTCTACTTTTAGTCCAACAATGTTCTTTAGGATTTTCAAAACTTCCTCTCTTAATTCATCTTTATTGGCATTTTGAAAGTCAGAATTGTTTACGGCATTTTCAAAATCATTGAATTCTGACTCAGTCAAGATCTGTGATATTAGCTGGGTGACTTCAGCTAGAGACATATCGTACAGTCGCATCTTTCTGGACAATTCTCTCCTAAACTCAGAAAAATGTCTTTGCACTGATGGCAGATTTTCAGCGATTCTCTCGATTTCTTTAGGACCTAAAGATAATTTGACTGTTTGTAACTGCAGTATGGGGGTTGCAGATGGAACAGAGTCAATCCCTTTTGTCCTAGTCTGAGCCTTTTGTCTTGCTCCACACACTTCAAATGCATTTACATCTTTATCTATCAAACTAGAATTTCTAGTGTTTTCTAGTCTACAGAAAGACTGTAAATCAGGGTAGCTTTCATCTGACTGTTGGTCTTCAGAGTCACATTTGGTTGAGGCCTGATTATGGCTCACCTTTGTCTTGAAACAAGACACTTGAGTCTGCAATTGTTTGTTCTGTTCATTTAACTCATCAATACACCTAGTTTGTTCTTGTGCAATGGATAAGCTATATTCTCCATGGCAACAAATGATGCCTTTCATGTTTTTCTTTCTGATACATGCACCTAACACCTTCTTGCATTTTTCAATAGACCAAATTTTTTATCTGGGTCAATATCAAATTTCTTTGTCAAATCCAATCTAACTTACTCAGTCACTATGGAATCAATGTGCTTTCCTATCAATGACTTGAACTCACTGTCTGTCCATAAAGGGCTAGCTAGTCCACTTTTCTCAGTTGATGGAACTAGCCTAGCATTCCTTCTAACCATTTTGTGATGTTCTTTGTTATCACACAATCACACACTAAAACTTCTCTGATCAAAAGAGGGTACACTTGTTAAAGGATTAGTTCACTTTTTAAAAAACTTTTGCTGATAATTTACTCACCCCCATGTCATCCAAGATGTCCATGTCTTTCTTTCTTCAGTCGAAAAGAAATTAATGATTTTGATGAAAACATTCCAGGATTTTCTCCATATAATTGACTTCAATAGTGGCCAAAACGGTTCAAGGTCCAAATGAGTTTTCAGTGCAGCTTCAAATGACTACAAATGACGATACCAGACGATGAATAAGGGTCTTATCTAGCGAAACGATGCGCCATTTCGAAAATAAATAAAACAGTTAAAGTATTATTAGCACAAATGCTCGCCTTGTTCTGTCCTGAGATGTACGTTTGTGATTCTCCTGTTCGAACTCGTTCATTAAAATGAACAAATCTTTTTTTGAGTCATTTTATTCATTCAACGAACGAAATGACTCGAAAAAAGATTTGTTCATTTTGAACGAGTCTTTTTTCGAGTCATTTTGTTCATTCAACGAACGAAATGACTCGAAAAAAAGACCCTCTCAGCAGGTCACTTCACATGCTGAGACATGAAGATAGGCTCAGTGTTGATTTAAGAATTTGCTCAGGCATTCACACTAATAAACTTCTATATACTATAGTATTGGAAATCTAAATTAAACATATTCTTAAATTTGTAATACTTCACATGTTGCATTGTGTTATCACTAATAAATCAATCAACTCCTATCACAACTGCGTTAGTATGCTTACAAAATCTTTAACAAAGTTTGAATAATATTTGAATGAAGGGTGAAGATTTTCTCTAGGCTGTACGTCAGTTTTGGCCACTTTTAAACTGCTCCTAAAAGGTGATCTGATCTTCACTATAGCAAGACAGACTCTGTGATTTCGGATTTTTTGCTCTTTTGTAATAAAGTTGACAGGATATAGTTGGATCAGGAACCCAGTCCTGCATCACCAGCTCTATGTTACCAGCGGACACGGGTAAAGAGAGCGCTATTGAACATCACTGAACATTGCAGATTCATTTGGCATGTCAAAGTGTTCATTTTCATAAGACAGGATTGCTGAATTTCCATGTGATGTCAATGATGACTTCTGGAGCCAGTGGCTGTGGGAATCGAAGTTTACAAACGGTAAATGAAGTATAGCTCTAATTATACTTATGAATACATGTAAATGATAGCATATTTTCAATTTAAAATGGCAAAAACTCATTAAAAAGTTGATGTCAGAGAACATGTTTATGCGGATATAACTAGCTATGTTTCACTGCAGATGATACAACTCTTATCTTTCGCTTGCACAGTTCAGTTTCTACTCTGCTGGACTGCATAGAGGGCATAAAATATTGAGTCTCTATCACTTAAAGCTACACTGTGTGATTTTTACCCCCATCTAGCAGTGAAAAGGTATATGACCATCCAGTGAATATTAGTTTCTGTTCTTCTCAATTCCGATTTCTTTTAACTCCTACGGTGGCCAATGTAATCCAAGATTAACATGGCTTCCAGTTCGACCTCGTCCACATTCAACACGGTGCCATCGAGTGTTAAAATCCGAAAGGCGAAGCTTGAATTAACGGCCTATGTCCCTCTTTGGCTAATATACTTTCAAGATGGAGGGGCAACATGACGACCGACATTAGAACCCCTTACCCGTATGTATTTTCAATGGCATATTATACACTCACGAGAATACTTTATTACTTGAACGAAGTAAATATACATTAATGAGCACATATATTTTTGAAAGAACTAGTGTTTTTAGCTAAGAATAAACTAAAAAAGTTACACAGAGTAGCTTTAAAGCTGGCAATCAGGTCAAAAACTTTCATGTTTGACAGTGACCTCAGCTTAAAGGGGGGGTGAAACACTCAGTTTCACTCAATCTCATGTTAATCTTGAGTACCTATAGAGTAGTATTGCATCCTTCATATGTCCAAAAAGTCTTTAGTTTTATTATATTTATAAAAGAAAGACAGGCTGTACCGAGTCTTTCCGGAAAAACCCGAGCGGGTGGAGGCGTGCCGTGTGGACGGGAGCGCGCGAAGCTTTTGCGTGTGTTGTAAACAGACAGACTCGTGGTTTATGAGGACATGATTTATTTTTACAATAAACAAACTGACACCTACAGTGGCCAGCTAAACAATGTATTTAAACACACAAACACACAACACCATACATCGCATGCTCCATCGATACATTAACTGTACGTGATCATGTTGTTTACTTGCTGTGCTTAACGTTACACGCCGATTGTTAACAACACACAGACATTTGAAGCAGTTTTACTCACCGCCTGCGGTTCCAACGCACGACCGTGAACCTTTATCGTTGGGACTGCTCCATCTTTAAGTATTAGGCGATCTGCAAATCCGGCGTCGAACTGGGCCTATAACTATAACCGTCGAAATGAAGGGAACAAACAAGAACACTTGCACAACTCCGTTGCTGCTCTGGAAAAACAAAAACACACTTTTTTGGTGCCATTTTTTTTATTGCAGCGCAGGCGAGCCCAGCGCTCTGATCTCTCGCACGCTCTAGGCTACAGCTGCGCGCGCCCTTCCGGGAGAAGTGCTCTTAAGACGTATAAGGAAATTCTGCTGCACCTGACGTCACACAGACCCATACTCGAAAAAAAATTCCGAAACTCGTGACAAACCGGAAGGAGTGTTTTTGGAACAGAAATACTCCATCAAACTTACAACTTCAGTTTTGAAACTTTGTCTATGTTTAGCATGGGAACCCAACTCTTTAACAGTGTAAAAAACTCACTATGCATATGCTCCTCCTACAGTGTTCACGGCTATCATGGATGTCAACAAATGCATGTGCTACAGTCATGGCGGTTTACGACAGTAAGTAGAGGACAATACTGTTTCCCAACTGTAGGGGGGGAACCCAAGCGCAAAAGTTAAATTTTACCTGGTGTTACTTTAACTATTCTGACATGGACATAATAGTATTCATTTTATTTCTTCAGGTCTTATAAGCATTTTGACACTATCATTTTTATAAAAATGGTAGAAAAAGCAGAAAATATTTTTTCCCCACCGCTGTTATATACTGTATAATAGCTAATATTGCATTATTGTTAAAAAAATTGAGAACCACAGAGTTGTTATAGTGATTGTGCCCTTTAATACTCTTAATGTCAGACTGCAGTAGTACAGGTTTCTCATGCTCCCTTTAACAAACAGCAAACTGACGCACGTGTCAAACTGTGTGTATCAGTGAATGCAGATGACATGCGCTTTATGCATCACATCATCGGATGTTCACATTATTATTATTATTCTGCACATGATAGGATGGCTGATGAAACAGAATTAGGCCTTCAGAAAGAGCCCAGAAAACCAGAGGATCAGTGACAGTGAATGGGAGCCCAGAGTGATGAAGCACACACTGAACCACAAAATAAGGTTTTATATTGTGTACTTCTCTGAATGTAATGTTACAGACCAGTACAGGCCATAATAACTGATGACAGTGAGACAGAACAATGTTTCTTTCAGCCTGTTAAGAGTGACAGCACTCAACATCAGTCACGCTGCTGCTAAATACAGATGTAATGCTATAGTAGTGTGGACAAATGACGAGTTTTAGGAGTGTCCTCAGACTCAACGTCTCTCTGTCTCTGCCTTTAGATCCGATCGTCTTTAAAGATGGGAGAGCTGGTCGCATTCAACTGGTGCTAGTCGTCATCGTCGAGGTCACTGGTTTCTGGGGGAACTGGTGCGTTGTCATGGAAGCACTCTCTGAAGAAGGAGATGAGCGAGTTCAGCATGTAGCGTCTGCTGGTGACATCATGACCCTCGTCAGGGAAGATCTGCACAGAGGTGAGAGGTCAAAGGGACGAGTGCACAGTGCAAGTCAAAAGCTGTGTCCCAATTTAGAGGCTGTATGCCCGAAGGCTGAATGCTTATCAGCGGCGCAACAAAGGCTGTCCCAAGAGCGTGAGGTCAAAGGGTGTGAGGTCAGGGTCGAGCATGTGAGGTCACAGGGTCAAGAGCGTAAGGTCACGGGGTCGAGAGGTTGAGGTCAGTGGTTTAAGAGCGTTAGGTCTAAGGGTCGATATTGTGAGGTCAAAGGGTCGATAGCTTGATGTCAGAGGGTCGATAGCGTGATGTCAGAGGGTCGAGGGCGTGAGGTCACAGGGTCAAGAGCGTGATGTCAGAGGGTCGATAGCTTGAGGTCACAGGGTCGATAGCGTGATGTCAGAGGGTCAAGAGCATGAGGTCACAGAGTCAAGACCTTGAGGTCAGAATGTTGAGGGCGTGAGGTCAGAGGGTCGATAGCGTGAGGTCATAGAGTCAAGAGCGTGAGGTCATAGTCAAGAGCGTGAGGTCAAAGGGTCAAGAGCGTGATGTCAGAGGATCAAGAGCGTGAGGTCAAAGGGTCAGAGCGTGATGTCAGTGGGTCGATAGCATGAGGTCACAGGGTCAAGAGCGTGATGTAAGAGGGTCGAGAGCGTGAGGTCACAGGGTCAAGAGCGTGAGGTCAGTGGGTCGATAGCGTGAGGTCACGGTCGATAGCGTGAGGTCACAGGGTCGATAGCGTGAGGTCACAGGGTCGATAGCGTGAGGTCACAGGGTCGATAGCGTGAGGTCACTGGGTCGATAGCTGAGGTCACTGGGTCGATAGCGTGAGGTCACTGGGTCGATAGCGTGAGGTCACAGGGTCGATAGTGTGATGTCAGAGGGTCGATAGCATGAGGTCACAGGGTCAAGAGCCTGATGTCACAGGGTCGATAGCGTGAGGTCACAGGGTCGATAGCGTGAGGTCACAGGGTCGATAGCGTGAGGCCACAGGGTCGATAGCGTGAGGTCACAGGGTCGATAGCGTGATGTCAGAGGTCAAGAGCATGATGTCACAGGGTCGATAGCGTGAGGTCACAGGGTCGATAGCGTGATGTCAGAGGGTCAAGAGCATGAGGTCACAGAGTCAAGACCTTGAGGTCAGAATGTTGAGGGCGTGAGGTCAGAGGGTCGATAGCGTGAGGTCATAGAGTCAAGAGCGTGAGGTCATAGTCAAGAGCGTGAGGTCAAAGGTCAAGAGCGTGATGTCAGAGGATCAAGAGCGTGAGGTCAAAGGGTCAAGAGCGTGATGTCAGTGGGTCGATAGCATGAGGTCAAAGGGTTGATAGTGTGATGTCACAGAGTCAAGACCTTGAGGTCAGAGGGCGTGCAGGTGCTTGTCAGTGTGAAGGATAGGGATGGGAATCGAGAATCGGTTCCACTCGAGAACCGGTTCTAAGTTTAACGATCCATCGATATTGTATGCCCTCGACGTTAACGAGTCCTCTTATCGATGCTCCTGCTCTGAGTCAGCCATAGTATATAGGCTACAGACCGTGACAAATGTCCCTTTTGTCCTTTATAAAGCACATAGCACCGCGTCCAAATCGAATTTTTGTACCGCCAAAGTCTGTAGATGAGCGGCTGCGCTTATGACAGGGCGCATGTTTAACTGAACGAGCAGAAAGAGAGAGAGCCCCGGTCGCGCGCGCTCTCTCTATCTCTCTCTCTTCGGAGCAAGGCGGCTTCACCGTCTCAAAACTCTCTCTCCTCGGACGACATATTAATCAAAATAAACGACACAATGGTAAGGTGGGGAGACTAAAGTTTCATGTGGAGCATTCGGAGATTTGTTTTTCCTGAATTAGGCTACCGCTGGGTGTGAATTGTGTTGAAATACCTTATCTTCTCTGAAAAGCGTTCCGCACATTCAGCTGACATAAACCACACTTTAAATAAACGAAAAAAACTATCCAGTGATGAAACGTTTTCTGTGACGACACATCTTGTGGGATGTCCGTCTAAACGCCGGCACACGTCCGATAATGACACGTCCAATTCGCGAACTAATGACTCATTTGAACCGATTCGTTTTAATGAATGGTTAAAACCATAGATATCATTATAGAGATATGTGATGTCTATGGTTAAAACAACTGATCTTTCCAACACTGAACTCACGGTACGTTTAATCGGTGTATAACTAATCAGTAACACTTTACAATAAGGTTCCATTTATTACATAAAAAGTGCAGTTTGCTTACTCAAGTGTAAGCTTTAAAACAAATAAAACCACTTGTTTTTTTCCCCGAAAAAGAATGACTACTTTTTTCCACACAGTGCTATAAGGAATCGATAAGAGAATCGTTAAAGAATCGGATCGATAAGCAGAATTGTTAGTGGCATTGATATTGATAAAATCTTATCAATTCCCATCCCTAGTGAAGGACTCACCTGTAACCTGTAGTTCACATTGATCACAGACAGCAGCTTCACTAGTTCTGCAGTTTGTTGAAAATGAACGTTCGCTAATAGGAGAGAAAGAAGAAGTCATGGGACAATGCAGCCGTTCTGTCTGAATGTATTATGCAGGGCAATAACCACTATTACAGGGCACAAGTCCCTCCCATTCATTAGAAATGGCCAAATTATCCCCCCATTTTTGTTATTGCTGCACTCCATTACGCACCGCTCTGTTTAATATTAATATGACCAAAAGTTTTAAAAGTAAAAGACACTTTCATAACGAGACACTTTAGTTTTAACAGTGAAAGAATGTGTGGTAAGATGGAAGTAGTTAAACAATTAATATTTGATAACTGTTTCACTATAGAAATGTTCAACGACTCAACCTAACTTTTTATTAAATTTTGCCGTTTTGAAACTGATGAGACCAGGAACGTTTTGTGTTTTCAACATATTAGACATATGAGTGAATGTGAACATATTTTAAAATAAAATACTATTTGCAAATAGTTCAAATTGATTACTTTATCATAACTACTATTAGACTTAGAACATCTTTTACCATCTCATTTATTTGTAGGCTATTATGGACATATTTAATAAGATTATGCCTGAAACAATTTGGGATTTTTTTTATCATAGGCTCAATTTAAAGAATCTTGTATAATATGACTTGCTGTTTTTGTATTTGATTTTATTGTATTTAAAGTCCCTTTAAAGGCAATTAAAAAAACGCATTATAAATGTTAGAAATGCATTGCTAAAACATATTACAAAGACGGTGAACTGTGGAGTACTGAATTCTGGAGTTTAATTAAAATTTTACAGGGACTTTAAATGATATTTGTATTTTTGTAATTGAATTTTTGCCATGAAAATAGCTTTGAATGCTGACATGGCATTAAATAATCTAAATCTGCAGGCTATTATGTGTTTTCTGTGATGGGCTCACCATCCGCTGTCCCGTGCAGGATCAGGAAGCGCGACTCCTCGGAGCGTGTGCCGTTCAGCAGGAGGCTGGAGATCTGAACGACACAGTAAAAGTGTTGTGATGTTGAACCCTCTCGTTCACTGATGCCATTCAAATCAGCTTTCAAACCACAAACAAATACAACTTCTGGAGTCAAAAAATAACACATAAAGCAGGGCTGGGAAGAAATAACATGCTAATTTGTGCGAGAGACAAATTAGGATAATGATAGATAGAGAAACAAGTTATTTCATACTTAATAAAAGGTTTGCATGAGGATTTTATTGTTTTGTTGAAATGAAAAGTTATTGCTCATCGATCATGCTCTGTAATAATTATTGTTAATAATAAAAAGAAGTCTGATCATTTAGTTTAAGCCTAATAAATGTTTTAAACAAATTATATCTTTCAAAAATAATGTTAAATAATTACTTTTTTTTACTCTAAATGAATCCAGTTAGCAGTACGAAGTAATGCAAGTTCGCTCTCCTGTCCCAGAAACCGTGAGGCGTGACGCATTACTTTCCATAAAAATGTACACAATTAAAAAATTGACATCTTTATGTCTCAAATCTTACAGTAGCAACAACATCTTACCTTGTATTTTAGCTCATTTTGTATGGGAAGCCGAAGTATCTCTCTGTGAATGCAGAAGCTGTGTAGAAACACAGAATGGTTACGTGTGTGTGTGTTGTGTTTTCTGTGGAGTTTTGTTATTTTTTTATTATTAAATATATAACTTATATATTTATTATTATGTTTAATTCAAATGTGTACATTAAATTAAAGTTATAACTGTTATAAGGAACTTTTTGAGGTTAGTAGCCTAATGGTGTAGTGCCTCTTTAAGAGATGAGTGTGCTTTGTAAACATGTGACCGGAGTTCACTGTGTGAAAAGGAAGCGCGATTCATTGAATCTATAGTGACTTCAATCCGGTGTGCAGCCACTTGGTGAGCTCTCTTAATTGTAAATGTTTCTTGTTTGCTTTATGATGTACGCTTCATGTTGTCTGCTGTCACCATGCTATGTTGTTGTTCTGTGTTTGTGTCCGTTTCACGTTTCACGTTAAAGATAATGCTCTGCTCCGGTAGATCTAAACTGTCTAACGTTAGTTGACTGATAAAAATATCGCTATGCTTCAAAGTTATAAGTTGACGAGGTAACCGTGATACAAAGCTAACATTAGACTTACTTAGAGCATCGCTATACTACGTGTCCAGTTGTTTGCTTTGTTTCAATTTATAGATGTTTGAAGTGTGAATCGCAACGGTATTTAATGTGGGTGATGTTGTTCTTCCTGGTTTGCCGCGGAGCATTCTGGAAAATGTAGTTTCTTGCCTGCAGAGGTTTGGTAGGATTTGAGTATGGTGTATAATGTAAACTGTGAAACGTGTATATGATAATTGTGAAATTATTATTATTATAGCATATTAATATTGTTATATAATTGGTATTTTGATTAATGTTATTTATTGTTGCATATGTTATTATTATTGGGCTATTGAATTGTGTTTGTTCTAGTATACACATGAAATTTGAAATGTTGTATTCTTCTTATCTTCTCAGGTTTATTACCTGGTTATCTATTGGTGAAAATAAAAATAAACAAAGAAAAGTGAACCAAGAAAAACCTGAGTAATATCCTTAAATTGTACACCGGGTTGCCCTTTCCGTGGGGAGAACACGGAACAGTAATAAACCAAACGGCCCGAGAGCGTTAAGCCAAGTTTGCCACTGGCCTATCAGCACTGACCAGTGAAGGAGCATCAAGGGAAGAGGAACAGGCCGAATAGACCCCTCTGTTATACAGCGCCTTGGTCAGTGCAGGAAAGGAAGATGGATTCGGCAGAATTAGTGGCCTTAAAAGGAAAGCGCTCAACAGCACAGAGCTCTTTCAGCAAGAGAGCCAAAAAGCTGTCCCTCACTATAGACCTCCTAGAGAAAAGGATGCTTATTGACGAGATCAGAGCACTTGGTGTGGACTTTGGAAAGCTGCACGACACTGGACTCGAATATGTTGATGCTCTGGGAGAAGTGGATGGCGACGAAGAAAAAGAAGTGGCTCATGTGGAGGAGAAGATGGCGACGTGTCTTGCCACCTATACAGAAACGCTCCGGCTCGCTAAGGAAACGTTATGGTCTAAATTCGCCTATGTCGACCTTAAATTGTACGCCGATGGTGCAGAGGAAAAATGTACTGAAGTGGAGGACACCGATGTGAAGTTGTTGTCGGAGGATGACTTTCAAGGCCTGAGAGAGGGCCTGGTGGAGAGAATCAAAATGCTTGAGGAGAAGGTGGTTGAATGGGAAAGTCTTGTCCCTGGAGCCAAGACAACAGTGTATAAGCAGCAGTTATACAAGCTGGTCAACAGACTGCATGACTGGGTACGGAGCTGGCAAAAGTTGAAGCGGGTAGAAGAGGTCGATGGTGAGAATGAAGAAGCAGGTGCTGATGAAGAGCATAGCGAGTCCGGTGAAAGACCCACTAGAGCTAGCACGCAGCCCCAAATCCCCAGTGTAACACCTGTATTCAGTACTGGAGCTGCTGCATTTCCATATGCACCACCACAAAGCATACCTGGCCTGCATCCCGTGGCACACGGCTTCAGACCACAGATCAGTCTTGAAAGAACACGCCTGCCCAAGTTCTCGGGAGACATGACCGACTACTATCGGTGGAAGGCTGAGTGGGAAGAGCTGGAGCAGCTGGGAAACCCACTGAGGACGGCTGGTGTTACAAGGTTCCACCTCCTGGCAAGTCTTGGTGACAGGGTGAAGAAAGACTTGGTTCTGTCTAGCTGTGCATTGGCGGATGAAATGTTCAGGCGCCTCGACAACCGCTTCGGGAACAAGGCGAAAATCGTCTTGAAGATATCCGAGGAGGTTCAGGGCCTACCTTCCGTAAAGGGAGATAAACCTAGGAAAGCAATTGAGCTGATTCAAGCAGTGGAGCGGGCCCTAAGTAACCTTGTGATCCTGGGAGAAGAGGAGGTAATAAAGAACCGTTGGGTAGCGCAGTCCCTTGAGTGCAAGCTACCAAGTGCTCTGAAGGAGAAATGGATTGCCCACAAGACTGAGCCTGTAAATGGTTTTGCTCCACACAACCACTTCGACTGCTTACTGCGCTTCCTGAAGAGGCAAGAGGTGATCCTAGAGGAGTTAGATCAGCTGGAGGTAGGACTTAGAGAGGGAAGCTCTTCAGTGAAAGGCTCGGCAGACAAGCCAGAAGGAGTCAAGAAAGCGTTCTCCAAAGCTACCTCAGGCCGAAGAGAGTCTCAGTCGAACCCACGCTTAACCTCGTGCACTGCCTGTGCTGATGAGACACACGCTGGCAGGCTGTTTGCCTGCAAAGCCTTCAGGGAGTTGGATCTCCAGAGGAGAAAAGCTCATCTAAAGACCCATGGGATATGCAATCGGTGCCTGTGCTTCCACCTAAAGGATGGCCGTTGTAACCCGAAGTTCCTCTGCAGTAAAATGGACTGTCGCAAAGAAGAGCCTCACCACTATCTGCTCTGCCCCAAGTCCATTGCTCAAGAGAAAGACGTTGACAGCGAGGTGCAAGGAACCAAAAGGATGGAGAGAAAAGGCCTTGGGCTGACCAGCAAGCAAGAAGAGCTCCTGGCGAAAGTCACTCCGGAATTAAGAGCAGAATTCAGGAAGGCATTTTCTAACAAAGCCTCAACTACGATCTGCACTGCTGGAGGTGGACTGAAAGAGTACCCAGTTATAATGATGTTACTGGAAGTGACAACTAACTCAGGCCAGTTGATAGGCACTCTTATTGACCTTGCCTCTGACACCAACTATATAACAAACAACGCTGCCCAGCGCCTTGGACTGATTGGTGAGCGCATCAAGTTAATTGTTCATGGAATAGGAGGGATGAGAACGACAGTTATAACCAAGAGGTACTCCCTGCGACTAAGAGTGAAGACCATCAAGGGGACGGTAATGGAACACAAACTGCTCTGCTATGGCCTGGAGAGTATTGCGGAGATAAGTCGGCCTGTCACTCCGCAACAACTGCAAAAGATCTTTCCTGACGTCACTGCAGAGGAGCTGGTCCGTCCTGAGAAGATCGATCTTCTGATCAGCCACAGGGAAGGTCGTCTTGTTCCACAGCCGTTTAAGTTGGAGGGAGATCTAGTACTCTGGGACGGCCCATTGGGGAAAACTGTTGGCGGTACTCACCCTGATCTCTTTGAGGTGGCTGACCTAATGCTGAACCAGTCTAAAACTCACTTTGCAAGGTCTATGAGAACATCCTCAAGAGTGTATAAGGAGGTTCTTGTGGACACCAAAGACTTGAGTGAGGACCCAACGAGAATGAAAGAATTGACCCTCAGCAGCACCACTGTCACGAATAAGGAGGTGTTTGAGTGGTTCAGGTGGGATAGTATTGGAGCAGCATGTGACCCAAAATGCGGGAGCTGCAAATGCAGCAAGTGCCCTCCGGGAGGCAAAGAGATGACCCTTGGAGAAGAGAGGGACTTAGAAAAGATAAAGATCTGTCTCTCTTATGTGCTAGCGGACAAACACAGCGATGCCCCACACTGGGATGCGGCCTACCCATGGAAAGTAAGCCCAGCGATTCTGCCAGATAACCGCCGAGCAGTAGAAGCAACCTTCAAGAACACAGAGGCTCGGCTGGCGAGAGAACCTGTGTGGAAAGCGGCATATGGAGAGCAGATCCGTGAGATGGTATCAAGAGGAGCAGCCATCAAGCTCACGAAAGAAGTGATCAAAGGCTGGAACGGCCCAATCTGGTACATCAGTCATCTGGTTGCCCCGAATCCTCATTCTAGCTCAACGCCAGTGAGGATAGTCTGGAATAGTAGCCAGGAGTTCAGAGGGTTGAGCCTGAACAACCTCTTGCACAAAGGCCCTGATGTCCTCAACCCGATCCGAGGTGTCCTGCTTAGATTCAGGAGCAGATTGCATGGTGCCCTTGGCGATGTTAAAAAAATGTATAATTCAGTGTGGCTGAAGGACGAAGAGGTCCACCTCCATCGATTCCTCTGGAGGGATAACCCCGAAGATGAAATCGGTGTGTTTGCCGTCGTCAGGGTTAACATCGGCGACAAGCCTGCTGGATGCATCGCTCAGGTTGCCATGAGAGAAACGGCAAACCTGCCTCAGTTTACATCCATGGTTGAAGAGCGCCGGATCCTGACAGAGGACTGCTATGTGGACGACATTTTGACGTCGCATGATGATCTCCAAACTCTGAGTAGGATGACCGAAGGAGTGGAAGAGATCCTAAAAGCAGGAGGCTTCTCCCTCAAGCCCTGGGTCATGACAGGCCAAAGTGGGAGGAGTGGAAAATCCACTGACTCCAGCAAAGTCAGTTCAACAGAGCCCAAGACGCTGATACTCCCCAACCAGATGCGGGACGAGGAGAACAGGGCATTGGGATTGGGATATGAACCCGAATCTGACAAACTCCGTGTGCTTACGTCAGTGAACTTTTCAAGGAGGCGAGGAAAGATGAGGACCGGTCTGGATCTACGAGAGGATGAGATCAGAGGCAGCACCCCCGACCCTCTCACCCGACGCATGCTGCTGAGTCAGATCGCAGGGTTCTATGACCCCATCGGTCTGGCCTCACCTGCCAAGCAACGAGGAGTGATGCTCATAAGAGAATCCTTTCAGGAAGCAGGAAGAGACCATCCCTCCAAGGACACCTGGGACGATCCGCTTTCGCCACGTCTTCGAGAGGCTGCAATAAAACTCTTTGAGCAATATGTGAGGCTTGGCCAACTTAGATTTGACAGGAGTCTCACACCCCTTGGAGCCATAGGTTGCCCAATGGGGATCACGTTTTCTGATGGTAGTGAAGCTTCCTATGGAGCCGTTCTTTACCTACGGTGGGAGACAGAAAATGGAGTCGTAGTGAAGCTGGTTGAATCAAAGGCCAAGCTCACCCCTCTAGACCAGAAAGGTGATGTCATTAAAGCAGAGCTGTGTGGGGCTGTCTTTGCATCCCGCTTGAAGACATACTTCGAGAAGCATTGCTACATCAAGGTCGATCGGTGGATCCATTTTGTCGATAGTCAGACAATCCTGGGAGCTATCCAGAAGGATAGTTATGGCTATCAGACATTTTTTGCAAACCGGATTGGAGAAATCCAGAAGGCCGGATCAGTAGAGAGCTGGAGGTGGGTCGAAGGGAGACAGAACGTCGCCGACCTTATCACAAGAGAGACATCCCCTGAGGAGCTTGCTGAAGGATCAGTCTGGCAGGAAGGCCCAGAATTTTTAAAGTTGCCTGAATCAGATTGGCCTGTGAAAGCTGCCAGAGAGATCAACCCCTCTGTTACTGAGGAGATCGGGGGACTTCGAAGGAAGGCGTTCACAGCACTGGTGACAGCAGGAGCCCAGCCCAGGAAATGGTCAGGCCCAACCAGTGTTGCACTTGTGCGCCTTGTGGACCCCGAAGGTTCAGTTCACTGGCACGGTTTGCGGGACCATCGCTTGGGTGAGACAAGCAGTAGAAATCTGGCTAGGTAACAGCCAGGCCCCAGTTCGGTCAAAGTGGGAGGCAAGACCATACCTGTCTGTGGAAAAAAGAGCAACAGCTTTTAAAGATCTAGCTTTCGAAGCTCAAGATGGTGTCGAGTTCCGGGACACAACCCTAGATCGCCTGGTTGTTCAGAAGGAGGAAAATACAGGACTCTTGCTCTGCGGAGGGAGAATCCAACGCTGGAATGAGGATAGAGTGGCTGTACCGCTAATCCCATGCCAGTCGTGGCTAGCAACCCTACTGGCTAGGGAGGCACATGAAGAAAATCATGAAGGTGTTGCCTCTACCCTTCTACGGACAAGAAGAAAAGCCTGGATTATGCAGGGACGAAGGACAGTTAAGAAGGTGTTGAACAACTGTGTCATCTGCAGAAAGCAAAGAGCCAAGATGTGTCAGCAAGTAATGAGTGAGCTCCCTCAAGAGCGTACCAAAAGAGCAAGCCCATTCGAGTATACAACCCTCGACCTCTTTGGCCCCTTCGAGGTGAAAGACGCTGTTAAAAGAAGGACAAGTAAGAAGGTCTGGGGTATTGTTTACTGTTGTATGGCCTCGAGAGCCGTCCATGCGGACCTCACCGATGACCAGTCGGCAGAAAGCTTCCTCCAAGCATACTCCCGCTTTGTTGCCCTGAGGGGGCATCCTAGGAAACTATGGTCCGACAGGGGCACCAACTTCATTGGCGCCAAGTCGGCTCTGAGTGAGCTGTATAAAAATCTGGCTTGCTTGCAGGCTACGTCCATAGAAGATGTAGCCGCTAAGAATGGGACTGAGTGGAAGTGGGATTTTCACCCTGCAGACGCACCCCACAGGAACGGAGCTGCGGAGGCTGCTGTGAAGCTTTTGAAGAGGGCGCTCATGAGCCTCGGAGGAGTTACGGAGTCTCTCACATGGGGGGAGCTCCAAACTCTGTTCTATCAGGCAGCCAACCTGACAAACGAACGCCCAATCGATGCCAGAGCTCAAGAACAGGAAGACTCAATCGAGTACTTAACACCCAACTCCCTCATACTGGGTCGAGCATCGCTTGGAGGAGACACCAGCGGGCTTGACCTAGGAACCCATCCCTGGCGTCGTCTAAGGGCTATTCAAATCGGAGTAGACCGTTTCTGGGCTAAGTGGAGGGAACTTGCTGGCCCAAATCTGTTCATTCGACATAAATGGCACCGGACGGAGAGGAACGTCAAAGTCGGTGATCTCGTCTGGATTGCTGACCCAAATGCTTTGAGAGGTCAGTTTCGTTTGGGTCGGATTCTGACAGCTTATCCTGACAGGAGAGGAATTGTCAGGGATGCTGACATCACAACATGTGCTGGCCTTCCTGTTGCCCTGGTGGGTAGTCGGAAGAAAAGAAGTTCTTCACTGCCCATGACAGTTATCAGAAGAGACGTGAGAAGACTGGTGGTGCTTCTCCCGGTGGAGGAAAAAACTCATCCACCCTAGCCACCATGACACCCGCATCTTCCTGAAACAGTCGTATTCTGTACATCGCCCTATTCCCTACCCCTGTCACTGCCCTTACCCCTGTAGGCTGGTTGGTGCAAGCCTAGCGCTGCCACCATGCCCATCACATTGCACATACATGAAGAAGTAAGAGCATGCACATCCCATATTTCACATACTCTGGCAGGACACCACACACCTGATAAAGGGATGTGATTGACTTGGACTAAGTTGCTCTTCCATCGGTTGTGCCTTAATCAGACACTTACACATAGACATTGTGCAAAGCAAAAAAAAAAAAAAAAAAAAAAAAAAAAAAAAAATTATTTGATAAGTGATTTTAGTAAGTTCCCTAGATTATAAGATCAGGAACTTAAGTGGGAGGTGTTGTGTTTTCTGTGGAGTTTTGTTATTTTTTTATTATTAAATATATAACTTATATATTTATTATTATGTTTAATTCAAATGTGTACATTAAATTAAAGTTATAACTGTTATAAGGAACTTTTTGAGGTTAGTAGCCTAATGGTGTAGTGCCTCTTTAAGAGATGAGTGTGCTTTGTAAACATGTGACCGGAGTTCACTGTGTGAAAAGGAAGCGCGATTCATTGAATCTATAGTGACTTCAATCCGGTGTGCAGCCACTTGGTGAGCTCTCTTAATTGTAAATGTTTCTTGTTTGCTTTATGATGTACGCTTCATGTTGTCTGCTGTCACCATGCTATGTTGTTGTTCTGTGTTTGTGTCCGTTTCACGTTTCACGTTAAAGATAATGCTCTGCTCCGGTAGATCTAAACTGTCTAACGTTAGTTGACTGATAAAAATATCGCTATGCTTCAAAGTTATAAGTTGACGAGGTAACCGTGATACAAAGCTAACATTAGACTTACTTAGAGCATCGCTATACTACGTGTCCAGTTGTTTGCTTTGTTTCAATTTATAGATGTTTGAAGTGTGAATCGCAACGGTATTTAATGTGGGTGATGTTGTTCTTCCTGGTTTGCCGCGGAGCATTCTGGAAAATGTAGTTTCTTGCCTGCAGAGGTTTGGTAGGATTTGAGTATGGTGTATAATGTAAACTGTGAAACGTGTATATGATAATTGTGAAATTATTATTATTATAGCATATTAATATTGTTATATAATTGGTATTTTGATTAATGTTATTTATTGTTGCATATGTTATTATTATTGGGCTATTGAATTGTGTTTGTTCTAGTATACACATGAAATTTGAAATGTTGTATTCTTCTTATCTTCTCAGGTTTATTACCTGGTTATCTATTGGTGAAAATAAAAATAAACAAAGAAAAGTGAACCAAGAAAAACCTGAGTAATATCCTTAAATTGTACACCGGGTTGCCCTTTCCGTGGGGAGAACACGGAACAGTGTGTGTGTGTGTGTGTGTGTGTGTGTGTGTGTGTGCGTGTGCGCAAGTCAAGTCACCTTTATTTATTGTAGTGGAAATTGTAATATTCATTGATTCTTAGTAGATATTACAAAGGAGTGTGAGTCACATGTTTCTATCGTGTGAACAGGATATATGCATGTTTGTATACCTATGGAAAATGCAGGAGTAAGAGACTTTGGGAACAGCTGGGTAGGGACCTTTGACCCTAGTGTTTACTCTAGTATTTACTTTTGGTGGTCTTAAGTGTTAACAATTGATGAAGGATATGGAACAACATATGTCTTATCTTGAATAGTATAAACTCTTCCTGTCAGGGTCTCACTGCTGTGTCGGCGACTGGGCCTAATCTTGCAAGAATAAATACTTCTCTTTTTATTAATTTGACTCTGAGTGTCTCTTACGCAGTGAAGATGTTTAACAGAAGTTTTGCCACAACATTATATAGCGCTTTTTTACAATACAGATTGTTTCGAAGCAGCTTTACAGTGATAACAGGAAAATAATGCAACAAAGTTTGTTTCTGCTGTTCAGCAGATCTAGAAGAAAATAGCGTCATAGTCCAGTTTAAGGAAGTTCAGTGATGGGTCCTTTTTGAAAAAGTTATTATTTTAGTTTATTTATATATTTAGCCGCCCTGGAGAAAACTGTGTGTGTGTGTGTGTGTGTGTGTGTGTGTGTGTGTGTGTGTGTGTGTGTGTGTGTG
>CM070826.1:3680410-3720410 GCA_036326025.1 Chrosomus eos
ATCGCCTTAGTCTTTTTTGCATTTAAAAGTAGTTTCAAATCAAACAGGGCAGATTGTAATGAAGCAAAATCTAACTGCAAATTTGCACATGCAGCCTCAGGTGTAGGGGCACAAGAATACATAATTGTATCATCGGCATACAAATGATACTGTGAGTGTTTAAACTCACTGCAAACATTGTTTATATAAATGATAAAAAGCAAGGGACCTAGAACTGATCCTTGTGGGACACCCTTTTTTAGGACAACAGGGTCAGATGTTACATTCCCAATGCCTTACAATTTGCATCCTTTCAGAGAGATAGCTGTGAAACCATTTTACAGATCTATGCCCAACACCGACATTCAACAGAGTTTTGATTAACATGAAGTGATCTACTGTATCAAATGCCTTAGTAAGGTCAATAAACAATAAACGATAAATAATGTTGACTTCATACCCTGGTTGTTAATCTGTAAAGTCCTGATTTGTCTAACTGGACTTCTTTTCTTTCTGAATAATTCTTGATCTTCAGACGAGCGTCTAGAGTCACATGATCTACAGAGAGGAAGAGAAAGACAGCAAGACAACTGAAGGTTCGGTGTGTTCAGATTTTTTTTATGCAAAACAATAACAGCTTTAACTTCTCAATGTTGGGAAATAACCATGGTGTCAGTGGGATAATCCATGGTGGATTAAAAGATTTAAATATACTGTGCTATAATCTCTTCAAGTATTACCAAACCTTTATTTTGGCGGATTATAGTTACACAGTATTGAGTTTGTGTGTATCTGCTGATAGTTTTC
Source organism: Chrosomus eos (assembly GCA_036326025.1). Taxonomy (NCBI): domain Eukaryota; kingdom Metazoa; phylum Chordata; class Actinopteri; order Cypriniformes; family Leuciscidae; genus Chrosomus; species Chrosomus eos. The sequence continues at coordinate 3,681,197 of CM070826.1, forward strand.
TCAAATTGAAATGGTAAAATGCTGCTGGAGTGACACTCAGATGAAGTATAGTGAGACAGCAGTTGATTAAAGGGATCAAAAATTAATATTAAGTCATAATTTACTCACCCTGGTGTTGTTCTAGTGCCATATAGGCCCTACTTTCCATCCAAAGAAATTGCTTACTCTTGCTCGTCTATATAATGGCAGTGAATACCAATGATCATGTCCCATTTTATTAATTTAGATTTTTTTTTTTTTGTCGGAGTAAGTTAAACGGCCAAGGTCAGAGTTTTTGTTAAGAACTAGTGTGTGTGTGTGTGTGTGTGTGTGTGTGTGTGTGTGTGTGTGTGTGTGTGTGTGTGTGTGTGTGTGTGTGTGTGTGTGTGTGTGTGTGTGTGTGTGTGTGTGTGTGTGTGTGTGTGTGTGTGTGTGTGTGTGTGTGTGTGTGTGTCTAACTATGTTTTGGGGACAAATTAGTACCCAGAAGTGACCAAAACCCGATGACAACTCCAAAAACCATGTCCTCATTTGTAAAACTCGTATAAAAATACAGTAATTAAAGGCTTTTTAAAAATGTAAAAATGCAGAAAGGTTTGTGTTATGGGTAGGGTTAGTGTTAGGGGATAAAATATACAGTTCGTACAGTATAAAAACCATTACCTCTATGGAATGTCTTAATTTAGATAGCTAAGTAAACTGTGTGTGTGTGTGTGTGTTGTGTGTGTGTGTGTGTGTGTGTGTGTGTGTGTGTGGTGGTGTTGTGGTGTGTGTGTGTGTGTGTGTGTGTGTGTGTGAGAGAGAATCAGCGATTTGTGTTTGGACTCACCGCTCATGTCACTGAGAAGGTGCACAGTGGTTTGGGGGATTCCTGGACCTGAACATAAAAATACAAATTGTTTACACAAATCTTCAGCCATTTTTGCAAACCAGAAGGGGTTTGATATGAAAAATCGAATGTGATGGTGTGAACTAGAGCTGCACGATCTTGATCTTTTTCCTTGGATTTCTATTCTCCAATCACAGAGAACATTCAGATCTGTGTTCTGAGCCACAGAGAGCCATTGTCATGTAAAGATGTAAAGAACTTTTTGTAATGCTGTTTCATGTTACAATAATTCATATTTATCACAGAAGTACTGGGATAAAACTTTATAGTTTGGATATAAACACTGATGACTACTAGCGATCAAAATACAGTAGATCACCTTTTGAAAGTTACTTGGCGCTTCAAATAAATATATAAATTACATCGTTACACCAGTAGGTGGAGACAAGTGACTGTTAAAAAATGTTTTTGTCTTTTAATGATTCGTTCAAAAATGCTGATTCATCCAGTATTGAAACAAGTGAAGTCTTTATGAGTCATTGAATCATTCATTCAAGCGATTTAAAAACTTTTTTGAATTCAATAAATATTTTTAAATAGACTGCCGTAATTAAGAGTTTGTCCGAACCTTTTAGTCTTGTAAATTACATGTTATTTTGTTTATATTCAGAATCATAGGAAAATCGTGACTTTTATTTTAAACAAAAATCTTTAAAAAAAAAATCTCAATTTATCCAGAATCTCTCTGTGTGTGTGTGTGTGTGTGTGTGTGTGTGTGTGTGTGTGTGTGTGTGTGTGTGTGTGTGTGTGTGTGTGTGTGTGTGTGTGTGTGTGTGTGTGTGTGTGTGTGTGTGTGTGTGTGTGTGCTCATCATTTACCCCTGCAGTTCAGCAGTACAGCTCGTCCTTGTGGACTCAGTGAGGCTTCATAGAAAGAACAGTGAGGTTGAAACAAAGAACAGCTCAAGCACTCGCGATGGAACGGATCCACCGTGCTCACCCTGGAGGTCAAAGGTCACACTGCTGTAATGTGAGGCATTTAGGGAGAAAAACAACAAAAGTCTGTGTAGAATCAGTGAGTCTGACCTGTACAGGTGCCTGTGACTGAATCCAGCCTCATTACTGAGAAAATATCTGAATGAAAACACACAACCTGTCAGACATTTAATAGGGTGTGGTGTGTGTGTGTGTGTGTGTGTGTGTGTGTGTGTGTGTGTGTGTGTGTGTGTGTGTGTGTGTGTGTGTGTGTGTGTGTGTGTGTGTGTGTGTGTGTGTGTGTGTGTGTGTGTGTGTGTGAACAAGTGACTCACACTGTATCCCACTTTTCATCGTAGGTCAGGATCTCGGTGACCTCCCAGGAGCCTGAGGTCAGGTGACGCACGCTGACCTCTTCACCTTCAGGCTGACAGCAGAAGAGGTAAATCACAGACACATTTCACAGACTTGATTTTTTTTGGGGGGGGGGGGGGGGGGGGGGGCTCTACTCTAGTACAACAGGTTTTTATGCTTCAAAATTCAAAAACCACCTTATTTTTCCCATACTAGACTCTCTTCCCAGTCTGTGGGCCTGTCCAAATACCCACTCTTGCAGTCTTTGCATATTTGCACCATTGCTTTAATAGATACCCCATGTGGGCACATTTTTGTGTTCTTATATCATGTACCCTATATGTTGTATGTTATATGTATGCACCTTCCTGCTGAAGTAAATTCCTTGTCTGTACAAACATTCAGGGCGAATGAACCCCCTTTCTAAATCTGATTCTGATTCTTCGCCACTTGCGTGCATAGTAAGTGGCAAAGTAAGTGCACAAGACTGTCCCATGTCTTAAAAATGCCCAAGTGCCCTGAAGGCACACTAAACACACACTATCTCCAATACTGCTCCTAAGCATTATTCCAGGCTAAACGTTTCTCATCATGCATTATGTTCGGGATTGCATGCATGCATTATGCTCACGTCCCCCGAAATCCTGAGATGTTGAGGAAAACATTCCACTGTGACTAAGCTAAATGAATTAGATATTACTTTGGTAGTAAAACATAAAGTGTTGTACATTTTTATTGGTGCAAAGATGAATAGGCTAGGTGTAACCCAGGTGTTTTCTGCCTTGTTTTCCTTCTCGCGGTTCCGCACCGTGTGCGCATTATCGCGAGACTTGACACGGAGTTGCGTCATTTTCCTTTAAATATGGCCGCGTGCTGTTGTTTGGTGTGTGTGTGTGTGAGCCGCGAGTGTTGAGCTGCTGCAGATGCCTCTACCATTCAATTGACTGCTGTTTGAGTGACTTAATGATACGGGAACTGGCCAGGTTCCGTGTGCGGATGGCAAGCCGCTAGGCCCGAACTGATGAGGCGCTGCAGCTGCTTATTTGAAACACCTGCACACACCTTTGGACATTTACACATTTAAACTTTCAGACGATATTTATTTATTAAACTAATCTCATGGACCGTTCCATTACGAACTCATTGGACTCCTGTTTAACGGGTTGTGTGTTGTAAACTGCTGTGGCTTCAAGCACTGCTTATTGAGTGAATGCTGAATGTTGTATGCTCATTAATAACTTTGAACTGAATACTACCTATGTAACATATTGTATTGTTGTTGTATTTGTTATTTTCCTATATTTATGTAATACAATTCACAATTGCACTGCAGCAATGAGTCTGTGTGTTCATTGAACTTCACCTTTTCCTCTTTGAGCTGAACCAAGATTTTCTGATACAGGTCCACACTATTTTTATATACAATTGCAGCGTTTATATGCTACATATGTGTATTTTAGAATTTTTTTTTTTTACAACATTTGCAACTGCTTTTTATCACTTAATTAGAAGCACCACCGTTTTAAAATAGTCTTCTGTTACATAAGTACTACTGAATAGACATTTTGAAGTTTATTTTAAAATGCGTTGAGTGTTGAAAATCAAAATAAAGCTCTGTAAACATTTGCATTTTTGCAATTTTTTTTAAGTTTGCTTTTACTTGACTTTTTTCTTCTTTTTTCTGTGTGTTGTATTTTAACTTGTTTCTTCTATTATGTAAAGCGCCTTGAGAAACTGCTTTAAAGGCGCTATATAAAAATAAAGTTATTATATTTATTATAACACTACAAGTGAGTCCCATCGGGTAATCAAACGTTCAGCACACTTGTGGTCGTCATGTCTACTTGAACACTTGGAACAAATACAGGAAATAGGTCATGTAAGCAGCAGACGAGTGGTCAAGTGCAAAGACCGCAAGTGTGGATATTTTGACAGGCCAAATTTCCCATATTTCCCAAAAGCATCATTGGCCAACTATGATCACAAATTCCATTGAACTCTATTAGTAAGGACTGAACTTGTGACCACAGTTGGCTTTGGGAAACGCCCCCCTGTTTAGTTCCTGTCTCCATGAAGCCCCTCCTTCTGAAAAGCACACTGTGCTCTGATTGGCCCCTTTTTTCTGCGTATTAATTATTTAAATGAGGAATATTGTGACGTTTTCGTTCCCGGAAGAAACTCAAGACTACAATAGAGGCGTTTCAGGAGTTCAGAAACACTGACATTGATATAGAGAATAACTTTGTTACTTTGCAGAGCTTTCTCATCAAACGGCAACATTACAGACTAAAGAAAGATGAACATGGGGAAAAAAAAGCATAATAGGAGCCCCTTAACGTAAGATCAGGCTGAAATATGTTTTTTTGTGCACTTTTATACCTGCTCTGACATCATGGCGAGGTGTTTGAAGGATCCTCTGCTTCTGAGCGGTGATGTCATGAGAAACGTTGCTCCATCTTTAGAGAAAACTGGTTTTTCATTCTGCACAATCAGATGAGAGCATCAGATTACTTCAACTCAGCTTTTAGTTTGAGGTAAATAAACATGGCAAAGTCTAAAGTGACAATCTTTACCTGTCTGTCAATCCATTTGTCTGATGTCATGACATGCTTCTGCAATGAGAGAACAAAACCAATGTTTATATGTGTTTGCATCGTATACGTGGGTGTGTGTCAGTGCTGTGTGTCATTCAGAAGTGAATTGAGATGCCTTTTAAATTACAACTCAGTTCCTTAATTGGAATTGGTGTAGCAAGCAGAATGAAGAATAGCAATTGAAAAGATAAATGCAAGGAAGTAGAATTCAAATCTCAATATCCCAGATTGCATCTGTGTTTAATTTCTTTGAGTTTCAGTTCAGTAAATTCCTCTTCTAGTTCAACTTAAGGCCAATTCAAATCACATTCTCTCTCATGAAGAGTGTGTTTGAGAAACACTCACCGCCACACATGTCCCTGTGTGTGTGTGGCACAGTGTGAGAATGGAGGCGTTCTGAGGACGGTTTAACCAGCGTACAGCGACACACTCGTCTGTTACCCACTGCACCATGCTGATATAGAGCTCACTGCCACACACACACACACACACACACACACACACACACACACACACACACACACACACACACACACACACCAAGGCGTCAACACAAACATTATGAACATCTGAAGGTTTAAGAAATGGAAAGGTCTTATTAAGTAGGACCTGTTATGCTTTTTTTTCAAAGTCTTGATGTTTCAGGCTCTACTAGAACAGGTTTTCCTGCTTAAATGTTGATTATTTTCCCCATATTCTCCATTGTTGCGGCTCCTCTCTTCCCAGTCTGTCAGTAACGCTCTGTTTAGTTCCTGTCTCTATGAAGCCCCGCCTTCTGAAAAGCACACTGTGCTCTGATTGGTCGGTTGGATCAGTGTGTTGTGATTGGTCAAGAGCTTCTAGTTGAGAAACAATGACACTGATATTGGATATTTGCAGAGCTTTTTCATGCTCAAACAACAACATTACACACTAAAGAAAGTCATATGTAACATATGTCCAAGCGTAACTGGACCCCTTTAAAGTTTTCTCTTCATTTGCCAGAACTGTATGTATATGTATGTATGTGACACAAAGATACAAAAACAAGTGTGTGCATATGTGAAATTGATCTAAGATGGAAAAAACTATTCTTAACGACAGCATTGATTTGCCAGTCAAATTTAAGCTCAGAGTCAAAAATGACACCAAGGTTCCTCACGCTAGACAATTTTTTACCAGGAAACAACCCCAGGCAGTCATCATCCCCACAGCCCTTATTTCCAAATAAAATCATCTCGGTCTTATCCTCATTTAATTGGAGAAAGTTATTCGCAAGCCAACACTTAACTTCGACCAAACATGCATGGAGAGACTGAATGGCACATTTATGCCCATGTTTCAGTGGTAAGTCAATTTGAGAATCATCCGCATACAGATGATACTGAATCCAAATTTGTCAAAAATCGAGCCTAGAGGGAGCATATAAAGGGAAAATAAAATTGGTCCCAGTATAGAGCCCTGTGGAACCCCACTTTCTCTGTAAGCTGTCGGGAGGCAGGAGTTGTGTAGTGTGTGTGTGTGTGGTACCTTCTCTGTAAGCTGTCGGGAGGCAGGAGTTGTGTAGTGTGTGTGTGTGTGTGGTACCTTCTCTGTAAGCTGTCGGGAGGGAGGGGTGTGTGTAGGTGTGTGTGTGTGTGTGTGGTACCTTCTCTGTAAGCTGTCGGGGGAGGAGTTTGTGTAGTGTGTGTGGATCCGTTCACACTGACCACATTCAGAGTCACTTCAGGGTTTGTCTGTCCAGCCTGTTACACACAGTGAAATGAAGTGAAATCCAGAGTTCTGTTGTTCACCGTCACAGCCGTAACTAACCAATGACTCAAAAAAGAGTGAGCTGGTTTTGAGAGGGGATCTGTACACTGGTGACTAAGAACAAACATAGACCAGTTAAAACCAGTACAGCTTCATGAGTTTAGAGGAGGGAGAGAGATCCAGAAAGTCAGTTCATCATGAGCTGTTAAAGGAGTAGCTCACTTCAGGATTTAAATTTCCCCCACATCATCCAAGATATTCATGTCTGTCTTTCTTCAGTCGAAAAAGGAATGAAGGTTTTTGAGGAAAACTTTCCAGGATAGTCACATAGTGACTTCAGCAGTTTTCAAAGGGTTTAAGGTTTAAATGTGAGTTTCAGTGCAGCTTCAAAGTCTCGACACGATCCAGCCGAGGAATAAGAGTCTCATCTAGACAAACCAGCGGACATTTTATAACAAAATAAACATTTATAAACTTTTTAACCACAAATGCTCGTCTTGCACTATAGCTGTAAGGCGCCACAAATTATGTAATCACGTTGAAAGGTCACGCGTGACGTAGGCGGAAGAACCGACCTAGTGTTTACAAAGTGCCATTGCACACTGAGTCCGAAATTCTCATAGTGTTTTTTCGTATTCGTGATTCGGTGGCTCTGAATTGTCAAAACACCATTCAAACTGCTTGCTACGGATGCGATTGACGTAACGTGGGGTCGTATTTGTCTTCTAACGTGCGAAAATTTCGGATGCAAATTTCGGACTCAGTGTGCAATGGCCTTAAGTCAAACGCAATTTACAAAAAATATAAATAAAAGGTAAAACAACGATGTCGGACGAGATTTTCACCCTACTCTACATTTTTGAACCGGAACATGCGTGACATTTCAACGTGATTAGATTACATAATGTGTGTCGCATCACAGCTATAGTGCAAGATGAGCATTTGTGGTTAAAAAGTTTATAAATATTTAATTTTTATAAAATGTCCGCTGGTTTGTCTAGATCAGACTCTAATTTCTCGGCTGGATCGTGTCGAGACTTTGAAGCTGCACTGAAACTCACATTTGGACCTTCAAACTGTTGAAACCATTGAAGTCATTATATAGAGCAAAATTTTTCCTCAAAAACCTTAATTTCTTTTAGATTGAAGAAAGAAAGACATGAATATCTTGGATAACCCGTGGGGGCGAGTAAATTATCAGCACTGCAAAAAATGCTTTTCTTACTCAGTCTTGTTTTCTAGGGGAATTAATCAAAATTAAGTGAGTTTTTGCTTAAAAAAAGTTATCTGCCAATGGGGTGAGAAAAATAATGCTAATTCAAACAGAAACAGGGTTATTTTTCTCATCCCATTGGCAGATAATTCTGCTTGTTTTAAGCAAAAACTCAATTAATTTTGATTTATTTCCCCAGAAAATAAGACTTAATATTTTACGTCATTTTACTACTTTAGTAAATGCATCTTGATTTAAGAAATGTTTGATATTTGGACTGGAAACAAGACAAAAATACTAAGAAAGACACATATCCAACAGCAGGTTGAGGCAGACAGATGTGCGGCTTGCCTTCGGGTATGGATACTGATGTCCACGAGGATAAAGCATCCCTGTGAAACGCGGCAGCTGCTCTTTGGGCACAAGAGTGTCGTTGATGGTGAGAAACGCCAGACTGGATCCTGATGGAGACCACCAGTGAGCAACTGAAGAATGCAAGACCTCCTCTAACAGCCAATCAGAGAAACAGATTCAAACAGGTCAGATTCATTCAAATAATATGCAGTGGCTTGGCTTGTGTTGTTCATAACAGTGTGATGATGGTGTGTTACCCTCATAAAGCCAGTCAGTTATTCCATTAAATATGAGGCCATCTTGCCCCGATGACGTCAGTCTTAGAGAACTGCTCTTCACTTCTGGCTGATAGTAGATATTATTCTCAAATATGTATACCTGAGACAGAGAGAGAACGAGATGAGAGGAGGCATTATTATCCCTAGTCCTCTACTAGAACAGGTTTTCATGTTATTTTCCTCATATTCTCCATTGTTGCGGCTCCTCTCTTCCCAGTCTGTCAGTAACGCTCTGTTTAGTTTCTGTCTCTATGAAGCCCCTCCTCCTGAAAAGCACACTGTGCTCTGATTGGTCGAATGCTTTGAGTGTGTTTGGGAAATGTCCCGCCCCTTACAATAACCGCCAGTTTAACACACTACTAACTAACTCAACCAGGCCCGCCCCTTTATTCTCCGTTTAATTATTAAATGAGGAATATTGTGACGTGTTCGTTCCCGGAAGAAACTCAAGACTACAATGGAGGCGTTTCAGTGAGTTCTAAAATTAAACATTCATTCGTTTTCTTAATGTGTTGAAATTGTAATTCCAGATTATTTTCAATGTAAAAGTCATTATCTTGACTATAGGCTGCAAAATATAAATGTTAACTGTAAACTTTTGTTTATAAGTGGATTTGTTTTGTCTAACTCTAGCATATGACCAATGAACCAGATATTAATATTATAAGGGTTTATGAAACCCAAATGACACATATAGGACTAGTAATTTTCAACGCATTGTGTGTTTCAAGCCTGTTCCATGTGTTTTTCCAGCAGATTTCCTCAGTGCAGTGTTTGGCTCCATCGATTTCAAAGATGCCAAATTTTTCCCCATTACTCCCGATTCCCAGCTCCCAGAATCGAAAGACTGAGTCCCAGCTTTAGTTTTCATTTCTAATTGCACTCTGTCCGCAATTTAACTGAACTACTGTCAGTGTCTTCAGTGGCTGATGTAGCCTAAATACATATTCCATCTTTACCATTGCTTCTTACAAGACTGCACCTACTTTTGACATGATATTTTAAATTTTTTATATCTCTCCTGCACATATAAAATTTTCATGTGTGCTTGGTGCACTGCACTATATACTATATATATGGCCAATTAGGCTCTTTCAGTTTGATCTGTTTCACATCAGCTTATGAATTCGCAATGCTGGTTAGTGCTTGTTTTGTGCTGGTCGAGTCAGTGGACCCACAGAGATAACATAACCAGCATGGTTTTTCTGATGAAGTTGCTTGACCATGAGTTTTTCCCTGTAAGCTGTATATGATACAACCAGCACTTTTCAACAGGGTTGTAGTGTAGCACAGACACACAAATACTTGTGAATAATGGTTTTCCTGGTGTTTATATTCCAGTTTCGTAAACCACACACACCACTAGGGCTGCACAATATATTGAAATATCGCAAATGCATATAGCAACAGCTTGCAATAACTGGGGTCATGAACAAAAGACAAAGAGAAAATCACTCACTGATCGGCTGAATAACTAACTTTAATAAGAATCATTGCATATATATAATTCATACAGTGAAAACTAAGCAGTGTTTTATTTTTTACATTTGATTATTCAGTTTCTGTTGTTAAATAATCCTAATGTAGGCCTTCCTGAAAGCCTGTGGTTTACACTGATGTAAAAATAACACTTCTTATGCGACAGTAAAACACTGTTCACTTTCAGAAGTTGTAGGGATGTTTTCTTGTCACAAAAAGAAACGCGTATGTAGGTTATGTCATTTTAAATATATCTTTAAAATAATTTAAGTAAGCATTATCGTATTGCATATCGCATTATATAATGAGTTATCGCATTTTTCTTCAATATCGTGCAGCCCTACACACACCATAGGATAAATGAGCCATTGATAGCGCTGGTGTGTGTGTGTGTGTGTGTGTGTGTGTGTGTGTGTTGTGTGTTTTGGTTGTGTGTGTGGTGTGTTGTGTGTGTGTGGTGTGTGTGTGTGTGTGTGTGTGTGTGTGTGTGTGTGTGTGTGTGTGTGTGTGTGTGTGTGTGTTGTTGTTTACTCACCAGTTGTTGGCCGTGATTCCCCCATGATGCAAACTGTAGAAGACAATCAGAGACCTCTGGAGGATTCAGTTCATGCACTTCCCTGCACACACACACACACACACACACACACTGAACATCACAAAACATTCACACACATAACCGTTCTCTTATGCACATTACGTGTCTGTATAGTTAAGTCAGCCTCTTTTTTAAAGCGTTTTACACAATAGAAATACCGTGTTTGTAAGTTGTAGATCAAGTAAGATGCCAGGTAGGAGTATCGGTACACCTAAAAAACACAATACAAAATGGAATAAGTCCAAAAAAATATGCTACACAAAACATTCATGTCTATACTGAACACACTGAAAAAAAATGATAAAATGCAAAATGATATTACGATATAAAGTCTTGTTTTCTGAAAAATGTGTCAAATGTGTTTTGATGTAAACAAGAACAAATATCCTTAAGACTTTATGTATAATGCATTAAATCTGTTCATAAATATGTAAAGCTAAAATGCATTATAATATTTGCAGATTTCTACATCTGGAATTGGTTGTTTGTCACGTGTTTTAATGCATTATACTTTCTAAAGGCGCAACAATAAATATATAAGCATTATAATGTATTATAACTGTGGTTATAATTATTCATGAGATCATACAATTCATTATAAGGTGCATTAAAACCCATAATAAATACATTTGTAATAAAGTAGGCTAATATGTGCAAATTTGGTCAGAAAAATAATCTTGTTTTCCCTTTTAGAATTAATACATTTTCTGAACCCATTGTCAGATATTTTTACTTGTTTTAAGCAAAAACATTGTTTCAGAAAACACGTCTTAATATCTTCAGTAATTTTCCTTCTCCAGTAAATATATCTTGATTTAAGAAAGTTTAGATATTTGTACTGGGAAGCAAGACAGAAACACTGAGGAATATGATTGTTTGCAGTGCATGACTATAATTCATGAAGCTGTTTTGCTTGATTTGACCTGTTATTTATATTTATTTTTGTCCCTTTTATAAAGAAAAGCTCCTGAGAATCACTATGACCTCTGACCTTCCTGACATCATAGGCTAGTAACACGTAGTTGAGGTCTGGAGACACGGAGAGCTTGGAGGCCTTGAACACCGCCTGTGTGAAAAACAGTCTGGTTAGAAGTGATCGTTTCATTATTCAGGACAGTGAAGCTGCAGGCAACAAATCAAATGTTAGAAGGTTATGAGTTTAACAATTAATTGTTAAAAAATGTCATATTGTGAATAGTTGTTGTATTAACTATGAACACTAAAAATCTTCCAGGTCTACGGACATTTGTAATGACTTTCGTTAACTTTACATTTATAATAAGTAAATCCACTTCCCCAGATATTTATTTTTCGACAGCGATGCTATAGAAATATGTAAGTTCAAATTTTAAAGATTGCACGCTTGTCTACTTTAGTTTGTGGGATTAGAAAGATGTTTTCTGCATTTGTGCCCGTTTTAAAAGCTGATTGCAGTTTTCTCATTTGAAGTATTTGTTTCCGTTGAATAACATTACTCACAAATGTGCTGTTTTTCATCATAACCTCGGTCTGGTTGGTCTCCATGTTCAGCATCTTCAGATCTCCGTCTCTGTCTCTGTAGACGAGCCGATAAGCTGAAGGAGAAACATATTCACACAAACATACAGAACATACAGTCAAGCAGCGTGACACTATTCAGATGCAAGAGTTGATTCTTTTAAAGGGTTGCTATTATGCTTTTATTCATGTTTATCTTTTTTTTAGTGTGTATTGTTGCTGTATGAGAATGAAAAAGCTCTGAAAGTCCCTCTTTATATAAAGGAGTTATTCTCTATATCAGTCTGTTTCTGCATCCATTGTAGTCTTGAGTTTTTCTCGGGAATGAACACGTCACAATATTCCTCATTTAAAGTCCCCTGTAGTCAATAACTTCATCCCTTAAGGGTCCCATTTTGTCAAAACTGAGATTTCCTGGCTGTGTTCATGATAACAGAGGTCTAGAGTCTATGAAACTACCATATAAGTTTCAGAACAGTGGATCCACACACACTCACACAGCCTAAGTATCTGTGTCTTTTCACGAGCCGTTGTGACTTCTGTATAAATGTGATGTCAGAACTACTCAGTCTCCGCCTTCAGTCTCCACCCCGACCAATGGTGAGTCACTCAGAAAACAACAGGCCAATCAGAAGAGAGCCTCATGAATATTAAGTAGACGGGCCAAAATCGAGCTGTTCTTGGCAGAGCTCCTGAGAAAGAGCTGGAAACATATATTGAGACGGTTTTGGTACTTATACCACAAATATATATTCTTAAGGACATCAAAACCTAAAATAAAACTTCAGAAAGTTGTACAATATGGGTTTGATCTCTCAAAAAAACTCATCTTTGATAACCAAAATGACTTATTTAAATGTTTTTTCCTGTAGCTTGAATGTAACTCTACACACTTGTCTCATTTAGTATACTCAATTTTTATGAATATGCAAATGAGCCCCGCCTCCACTCACTCACTCACTCAGAGATCCACTGGTTGACGATCACACGTTGATCTGATTGGTTACAAGGTAGTTTGTGACGTCAGAAACATCAGCGATTTCAAAGCGTGTTTTTGAGACTGTCTTTGGTTCACTGCAGTTTTAAGGAGAAAACACTCAGCAATGCTGTCGACTTATGAATTTACACATAGTTTGTCTTAAATCATTAAAAACACCACATAGACATATAAACAACATTAAAAACCTGATTTTCACCACAGGGGGATTTTAAATAATTCATATGCAGAATAAAGGGGCGTAGCTACTACGTAGGCTGTGTGCACCTCTCCAAAAATGTAACAATGCGTCAATTCTACGCGGACCACAAGCGCTGTGATTGGTCCACTAGAACCCCTCCCTCGGGTTTCACATGTTCCCTCTGAATGTGTAATTGCGCGTCAACGTGGACAACGACGCAGAAGTATAAATCAGCCTTTAGTTAGTAGTGTGTTGAAACTGGTGGTTATGGTAAGGGGCTGGACATTTCATAAACACTCTCGAAGCGCTCGACCAATCACAACGAACTGATCCAGCCGACCAATCAGAGCACAGTGTGCTTTTTAGAGGAGGGGCTTCAGAGAGACATGAACTAAACACAGGCTGTGTCCGAAATCTCCCACTACTCCCTATATAGTGGACTATATAGTGAGCTCGCCATTTTGTAGTGCTTATTATACCCTATAGTCCACTCAATGTATCCCAGAATGCATTTTGAAAAGTAGTGTACAACCGATGGTCACTAACCCAAGCCCTACATACCATCATGCATTGCGCTGATCATAAAAATGGCGGATGGACGTCAAGGAGAGCAGCGCGACAATACGAATTTGCGACAGTAATGCCGTAATCAACGGCGCCGAGAGACGATCGAGTAGTGTCCGAAAGTGGTGTTTCTATTATGCTGGTGAGCTCACTATATAGTGCTCTACTCCCTACCCCATACATAGGGGTTAGGGAGTAGTGGTTTGAGTGGAGATTTCAGACACAGCCACAGACTGGGAAGAGAGGAGCCGCAACAATGGAGAATATGAGGAAAATAATGTGATTTTTGAACATTCAAGCATGAAAACCTGTTAGTACAGCCCAAAAACTAAATCAAGCGTATAATAGGTCCCATTTAAAGAGCCTACATATGTGTTCACAGCCTTGTGTGTCTATTTGACAGGTCTTGTTTAGTCCAACACACACACAGCTGCCGCTGCAGAACGTAGACAGAGATTGAGAGTGTGATGATTCTCACCAGAAACCCACTGAGCTTCGAGATCCTGATCCTGCAGCTCACTGGAGAAGAGGTCATCCAGGGTCAGACAGGATCCCAGAGTGTGGTGAGCATCACCTGAGAACATTAACACAAACACACACACTAACATGAGTATGTTCAAGGATGTGGAGTGTGTGTGTGTGTGTGTGTGTGTGTGTGTGTGTGTGTGTGTGTGTGTGTGTGTGTGTGTGTGTGTGTGTGTGTGTGTTTTGGTGTGTGTGTGTGTGTGTGTGTGTTGTGTGTGTGTGTGTACAAATATCTTAACATTCTTAATACATTTACTTTTTATTATCTTTTTTATTATCTTAAATTATCTTGTTTTCCCTTTAAATTACATTCTTTTTTTGACCCGCCAGGCAGATATTTTCTTTCTTGTTTTAAGCATAAACTCACTTTTATTTGATATTTGACTTTGATTTTTTCAGAAAGAAAATTTAACATGTAATAAATTTTGTTTCTGAAACAAATATCTTGATTTAAGAATGTTTAGATATTTGTACTGGAAAACGAGACAAAAATACTGAGGAAGAACAACTTTTTTTTCTTTTTTTTTTTAACAGTGCAATTTGTCAGCCATTTGTCCGGTTGTGTGTAGGACTAATTTCTTAATTTTTTCAGTATTTTAGGCATTGTTTTGCTTGGTCACTGTCTTTGTGGGATTTTGGTTCTTGTGTAGGTGTGTAAAAACCTATAAATACCTGAAAAAAATTGGCGAAGTGATACATGGAAGTGTAATGCGGTCAAAACCTGCCTGGAACTACTTTAGCGTTGCATTTACTGGAAAATAATTACATGTTCTTTTTTACACGTCTAAGACCAAACCAATCAGAATCAAGCATTCAACAGCCATGTGATATAACAATAAATACTTTATTTTCTTATTTACAAGCATTTTTTATTTATAAACATGAAATTAGGCATGGAAACCAGACATTTGGTACTTCACCTCTATGGGAATGAATGTTTATTGACACTGGAAACACACAGACCTGTAGACAGCAGAAAGATGGACAGACCGATCAACGACAGCACAAACGCAATGACCAGAAGTGAGATTCCCACACCCTTCCAGTTCATTTCAGAGGAAATACTTCCCACATCCTACAGAGAGAGACATATGTCAACATTATTAGATAATTAGTTTAAATACATTAATCTTTAATCAGAACGTATGAGTGATTATAGTGACTCACTGACCCGGTTTACTTGCACATTCTTCCAGTTCCAATACTAATCAAAATATTTATGTAAACACATTAATAACTATAACATAAATCTGAATAAGACTGTTGATATATAGCTATATTGATCAGAATTATTTGTTGAGTTTACCACTTATTCAGAAGATCCACTGTAATTAGTTTCTGTGGGTCTTTAAAAAAGTCTCAATTCTCCCTTTTTGCAAATTAAGGCATTAAATCAGAGCAGAAAGTCTTAAATTCATAAATAAATGTTACATGCGCTGCACAAGATTTTATTGTTTTGTAGTTTTCCCAAACAAATATCTGAACATCCTAAAATCAAAATACATTTTGAGATGCAAAAAGTGTAGTCTTGTTTTTGGACTTTAAGCTTGTGCTTAAAATGAGGCGTTTCAATGAGATATAAAACTACGTTTTTCCTTTGAATTGTCAAAAATTATTACTAAGCCCATTGGCAGATATTTTTCATCTTTTGTCATTTTGTTCCATTCAGTTTATTCCTTAAAAGTTCTTCACTTGAAAGTCTTATATTTACCTTCATAAAACATGCAGAAACCCTGTTAATTAGAAGAATCACCAAAATGCCACATAATGATTGAAAATATTGACAAATATTAATATAATACAGCTACAGGTTTCATTTTACGATGCAAAAAAAATGCATATACAAAAAGCTCACAGGAAAATATTATAAAATTTATAAAAACTAATCAAGTAATTAGTTCATATATTTTTCATATAATAGTAATTAGTATAATCAACAGTATTAACTGAAACTGTGAGAAACATTTCACTTGAAAGCAGCACTGTTCCACTGAAGTGTTGTGTTGTGTGTGTGTGGTGTGTGTGTGTGTTGTGTGTGTGTGGTGTGTGTGTGTGTGTGTGTGTTGTGGTGTGTGTGTGTGTGTGTGTGTGTGTGTGTGTGTGTGTGTGTGTGTGTGTGTGTGTGTGTGTGTGTGTGTGTGTGTGTGTGTGTGTGTGTGTGTGTGTGTGTGTGTTAATTGTTTATTGAAATGACAACCCTGCACAGCTCAGTTTTGTCTCTGTCTTGGATTCTGTCAGAATGAGTCAAACTTTGAATTAATGCGTCTGATAAACTAACACAAATGTAACTTTATCTGGAAGCAGACTTACTCATGAACCAAAGTCAAAATCAGTTGTAGGATTTAGGGCACTAGGACCACGCTAAGACATTTGAGTATGAGACTGATGATTATGTCATTATTTGTTGTGTTATATAACGTGTGTGTGTGTGTGTGTGTGTGTGTGTGTGTGTGTGTGTGTGTGTGTGTGTGTGTGTGTGTGTGGTGTGTGTGTGGTGTGTGTGTGTGTGTGTGTGTGTGTGTGTGTGTGTGTGTGTGTGTGTGTGTGTGTATTTTATATATATATATTATATATATATAAATTAGTGAGAAAATACTCAGCAATGCTGTCGACTTATGAATTTACTCATGATTTCTCTTAAATCAATCAATTAATCAGTCAATCAATCAATCAATCAACATTTATTTCTATAGCGCTTTACAACAACCGTCAGGTATCCAAAGTGCTTCACATCATAGAACAAAATAAAAGATATCATACAATAAATATAAAGTAAAATCAAAACAGAAAAGTAAGGTTGAAAAGAAACAAAAACAAGGAAATTGTCACACCACTACTGCGTATTAAAAGCCATTATAAACATGTGGGTTTTAAGTTTAGACCTAAAAATTGTTTCATCCGTAATTGTACAAATATCAGGGTTGTAACTCGTTCCAGATTCCAGAGTCTCTGCAACTGCAAACGCTGATCCCCCCATCGCTTATACTTCGACCTTGGGACCATAAAGCATATTAAAAACACCACATAGACATATTAACAACATTAAAAGCTGGATTTCACCACAGTGGAACTTGAAGTAAACATAATTTTGGCCAGACAAGTCAAATTCAGTGTTTAGGCTTTAGGACAGACAAGACGAATAAATACAGCATAATGCACATTGTTTTATTTGTGATAATAACGCAAGGAAACATGACAAATTATGCCGACATCATTTTTATCCAGGCTGTCATACAAATAAATTATGAACACATGCAAAACAAAACAGAACCAAGGGAATATTAATAACTGATTATTATGTTGTAGTCAATGTTTGCTTTTTGCTGTCAGATTTTAGTATTTCCCTCATATTTAAAATATATATATTTTAAAATGATCATATTTTGGTGGTTTACTTGAACTTGTAGGGTCATTATATAAACCAATATCCCCTTTTGTCCTTCAACATAATCTCACCACAAACAGATTTAAGTGTTGTTTGTTTTTCTTATTTCATTTCGTCTTTTGTTTCAGTCTCCTCTGGCATTAAGGCTCAATGTGATCAGCAGGAGATTAAAGTTAGTGAGTTTTACTTTAATCTCAAGCAACTCTGACGTAACGTAATACAGACAGACACTCTCCTCAGCGTAAAGCTGTTAACAACACGATCTGTATATGATCTGCTCTTCTCAGACCTTTAATGCAGAGTTCAAACACTTCAGATTTCAGAGCAACACTCGTGGCAAAATACATCTCTCTCTCCACACACACACACACACACACACACACACACACAACACACAACCCCCACACAACACACACACACACACACACACACACACACACACAACACACACACACACACACACACACACACACCTGCAGGTTCCTTCATGCTCTACATTTAGATGCACTCAGTAAGTTTGAGTGAGTCTCATGAATGATTGAATGAAAGTCCTCTGTCGTGTCCCTCGAGTCCAGCCTGACCTTCATCCAGATAAACCTTTAATCTGCACAGCGCTTTAACCCAACATGAGATATTTTATTTTAAAACTAGCATGGCGGCAAACTAACATGCAGAGATAGAGATCATACACTGCCGCTCAAAAGTTCTGTCAGGAAGATTTGATTAAGTTTTGAAAGAAGTCCCTTCTGCTTACCAATGCTGCATTTGTTTAAATAAATAAAATAAAAAGTGAAATATTACAATTTACAATAACTGCTTTCTGTTAAAATATTGAAATTGTAATGCAAAGCTGAATTTTCAGCATCATTACTCCAGTCTTCAGTGTCACATGATCCTTCAGATATTATTTTAATATGATGATTTGCTCAATTATTGTTGGCATTTAATTGTTATTAATAATTGTTCTTATATATACACTACCGTTCAAAAGTTTGGGGTCTATACAAATTAGTTTTTTTAAAGAAATTAATACTTTTCTTCATAAAGGACGCATTAAATTGATCAAAAGTGACAGTAAAGACATTTATAATAATGTAAAATATTTATTTTTTAATGAAATGCTTTTCTCTTGAACTTTCAAAGAATCCTGAAAAAAATGAATCACAGTTTGCACAGAAATATGAAGCAGCAAAACTGTTTTCAACTGTGATAATAATCATAAATGTTTCTTGATCATCAAATCATCATATTATAGTGATTTCTGAAGGATCATGTGACACTGAAGACTGGAGTAATGATGATAAATTCAGCTTTGATCACAGGAATAAATTACACTTTACTATATATTCACATAAAAACAGCTGATTTACATTGAAATAATATTTCACAATATTACTGGGTTTGTTTTATATTTTTAATCAAATAAATGCAGCCTTGGTGAGCAGAAGAGACTTCTTTTAAAAACATAAAAAAAACAAAACTTTTAAACAGCAGTGTATCTGTGTGTATATATATAACACACACACACACACACACACACCTTTTTTTCGGGATCGTTTCAATAAAAAGTTCAAAAGAACAGCATTTATTTGTCACAGAAATCTTTTTTTACATTATAAATGTCTTAAATTTTATTCATTTAATGTGTCCTTGCTGAATAAAAGTATTAATTTAAATGATGAAATGTAATTATTTAGCTCTTATGAATTACAGAATGAGTTCAAGGTTAACTCCCTAGTTTACAAAATTGACATTTATCCGGTATATAAACGTTTATTTCTATAATTCGGGACAGTTGTTGTCAAACCCCTTTCATAAAAGTTTCAAATCTATATTAAACTATTAAAGCAGAAGTTGCAGAAACAGTGTTTTGCACATGATGATGGTGATGATGATGATGCTTTCCTCACCTTCACATGATGGATGACGTCTGTGACAGTGGTTAGACACTCAGCCGTTTGATTCATGTCGTCTTCTGTTTTCCAGCCGTGAATCCCAGGATCCTGATGGAGACAATCCGAGTGTGTGTTATCCCAGCGCTCGAGTTGTGTGTATCCAGCGCTCGAGTGTGTGTTATCCCAGC
Source organism: Chrosomus eos (assembly GCA_036326025.1). Lineage (NCBI taxonomy): Eukaryota > Metazoa > Chordata > Actinopteri > Cypriniformes > Leuciscidae > Chrosomus > Chrosomus eos. Next base: position 3,700,809 of record CM070826.1, read on the forward strand.
GCTCGAGTGTGTGTTATCCCAGCGCTCGAGTGTGTGTTATCCAGCGCTCGAGTGTGTTATCCAGCGCTCGAGTGTGTGTTATCCCAGCGCTCGAGTGTGTGTTATCCCAGCGCTCGAGTGTGTGTTATCCAGCGTTGGCCATCGAGTGTGTGTTATCCCAGCGCTCCGTCTCTGCTCTCCATCAGAATCCAGCTGCGCGTCACGGATGCTCCAGATGCAGAAACATCTGTCTGTCGGAGCGCAGAAACATCACTCTGCTGGATTATGACAATGCGCTTAATGATTTACACAAGTAGGACATGAGCCAACTAACAATCACAAACTTAAAAAAATATTTTTAAATGTACTTATTTAAAACGAGTTAAAGCAACACATTTTGTTTCTGCTTAATTTAATTGTGACCGATCTACAGTAGTCCAGAGGGATATTTAATTAATAGTGGGGAAATTATTCAGACACCAGATATCATTTTTGATATATTTTTTTAAGAGAGCAAAATAAAGTAAACAGTGACAAATTATACCCAAAAATTCTTCATACAGTGACTAGGGTAACACTTGAAGGGGTGTGCATACGACTGACATGACACATGTTATGAATATGAAGTAGGGTTTATGCATGTTTATGAAAACTGTCATTAAAGGCACACTATGTAACAATTGCACCTTAATATAACAGCTTCAAAGTAATTTCGGTGTTAAATAAACTCATAGTAGGACGAATCATCCTGGTAGTAAAGCTTGAAGCTTGGTCGTCGCTGGAATAACCGGCTATGTAAGTTTGAGAGGAGCGCCCCGACAAATCTTATGAGAATCACGACTTGCTTGACGGCAACGACGTCACACACATCAACAACAACGGAAGCACGAATACTTGCGCACAATTCAGACGTGATACCTATGCGTGATACGCGACGATGGAAAAAGCAAGGAAAACGCTGTCGGAAGAGACTAGGAATTAGGAAAAGGAAAAGAGAATCTGACCACGTGAGGAACCAGAAGAGTCCCACTCTGTCAGGCTTTTCCATAGATGGGGCTTTCACTCGTTGGCGCGAGCTAAAAAGCAGCACTGGGTGCAACAGTCATGCTGACCTGGCGATCTTGTTGATGAACTAGTAAGTAAATCTCTTATTTGTAAACTTGTTTGCGTATTCTGCACCCGCGAATCCCGCGATGCGCATACACGCTGTGTGCGCTCTGTTTTTCATGTTATCATGGGTTTGCGCACTGAAATATTAGGCCTATTAAAAGCCAATATATTTTGTTATACCTATAGCCTGCTCAATACATTTTAAATAAGCATAATTTAATTGTATATTATTTCTTTGTAGTGTAGGCTATATTCACTTCTGAATTCTTGACATTAATATATAAATATAAAATTGTGACATGTATGATTGCCTGATTGAATTTTATAAGAGAATTAATAGTAATTTGTTTTTATTAACATATTTAGATTTTATAAAATTACTGTGCAGATTTTTTCAAGAATTACTTTTTGCTGCTGATTTATACACACATTAAGTTTATTAAAAATTCATAATACATTTATGTAATATTTAAAGGTGTTACCCGTAATCTTACACTGCAAAATAATAACTTAAAAGGATTAAATTCATCACAATTATGTAAGTATCTGGAAATTTGAAATAAAGGGCCCTTATATATATATATATATATATATATATATATATATAATATATATATATATATATATATATATATATATATATATATATATATATATATCATATCTATATAATATATATCATTATATATACAATAATATATATTAGTAGGGCCCTACTAATATCATTAGTAACATTAAATATTACACAATAAACCAAAGTATATCAGTAGGAGTTTTCTTAAGTCTTTCTGATAGTTTTCTACAGGCCGGTTTACTACAACAGTAGAATGAAATTCTGAAATTATGGTTTATAGTTTTGGTGTGCCACCCCAGGATTTTAAGTGGCCCCATCTGGCCACCCCTATGAAAAATTTCTGGAGGCGCCACTGTTTGCGTTCTATGTTGTACTATGTTGCGCTTGCTTATAGTAAGTCATTTTTTTACGATGCTGTTCATTCATCCATTGTTGCGATTATCATAAAGACAGATGTCAATATCTCACAAAATTATCAGGACATATATAAGCCTAGAGGTTGTAAATAGTGTAAACGAGCACAGTTGGCAAACTATTATGATAAATTGCAATAATCGTGTCTAATGACATCATAACGGCCAATGTTATGAAATAATGCGACGTACATTTAGCTTTATTGATGTCATCTGGCATTTTGTAATGTTTATATTACAATCAAAAAACACAAATGGAATTATACAGTAGGCCTAGACTTATTATTATAAAGTAGTCTAACACTTGACATATAGTTATTATTATCCTATTACCATCATCAGTAGTTCAGTAAACTATGTAGCCTAATATTTGTATGAAATCGTGAAACATTACCTGGTCAATATCTTCGGAGTGTATCTGTGTCTGTTGCATGGCCGACGCTTCTATAGCATGTTCTATATAGCCACGGGTATACGGCTATTTACGACAGTGCAAGTATTCCACAGCGACTCTAGGGGTCGCTGTTTGACAAAAACACAAATGCTGCATGGTGTGCCTTTAAGTGTCATTCGCTCAATTATGACATTTTTAATGCAAATATGGCATTGTTTGAGATGTCTTTGTTTAGAGGACTTGACATAAACCATAATATCATAACCTATCAGTGTCTTTGTCTTGACAACTTGACATTACCAAGACAACATAAATTGTCATAAATATGTCATAAGCATGACATAGCAGATTAATTAAGAAACCACTTATCTTTATGGGTTGGTCGGCAGCGCGAGGAGCTTGGCAGCGTCTCGTTCCCTATTGAGAGAACATATGTTACACCAGTAACCAGAGATGTTCTCTTTCATAGGTTCACTCAACGCTGCGTTACATTAAACTGTCATGTGGTTGGTTTTGACATTGGCTGTCATGAGGCCATTATAACTGTGTCATTAATATTTTTCTTGACCTCAACTACAGTGGTACAATATAAATTGAATTTGTCATTAAAAAGTTATGATGGCTTCATGACAGCCAATGTCAAAACCAACCACCTGACAGTTTAATGTAATGTTAACCCATAAAGCTAAGTGGTTTCTTAAGTTTGAAAATTAATCTGCTATGTCATGTTTATGACAGGTTGTGTTGTCTTAGTAATGTCAAGTTGTTATGACAAAGACACAGTTATGATGTATTGGTTTATGTCAAGGTGTCTGTTATGTGAGGTTGAAGCAGACGAGGAAGTAGGATCCATTTGCAGCATTTCTTTATTACACAAACTATACAGACTCAGGAAACAGGACAACCAGCATACAACATTAAAGGAGAACTCCGGGCAATTTTTAAGTTAATCTTGATCGTTACACCTTTGAGAGTACTGTCTATAGAAAAAAAAAACGAACCGGATCGGTGCTTGCAAGTTGCAACACGGAGCTGTTACAGCAAATGCCCAGAGCTCCCACTCAGCTAAAATGGCAGTTATGGGGGCATAAACAAAAATAGTGTCTTTGTACCTCTTAACAGACCCAAAATACAATTAAAATGTCTGTCCAACATGAACAGGGCCCTTACATGACAACAGTCCCGGCTCCAGGACAAACTACTTGGGGGGGCTTTTACAATTCTTAGGGGGGCTTGCGGGGGGCGGGGGGGGGGGGGGGGGGCGTGCGCGAAATGTGTTTGGAAACATTTCCCTGGGATAAGATGTGCGCGAAATGTGATTGTTGTCCATCATTCTGCGCAATCGTTGAAAAAGAAAACAGTCACGTCGCAACATTTGAAATATTTGCGTTTTAAACTATGAAGGCAAGCACATTGAGCGAGAGTTATCGGTGAAGAAGTAATCAAATCCCATTCAATTATTCACTATAGAAAGTGAAAGTAAAAACTGACCGTTGAGAGCTGAATACTCAACATGTTCTGATAACGTATATAGGCCTAACCTTAATTTATTTTCTTAATATTTCTCTTGTGGCTCATGGTGAAAAAAAGAGAGAATTATTACGTGTGAAACACATTGTTTTTTAAATGAGGACTAATATAATATTTTCATCGCTCCGCGTCGGCTATGCAATGATGCGCTATGACATTATTGCGGGACTAATTAATATTGATTTGATAATAAAAGTAACCTCATAATAATAATTGTAACAGACCTTATGTTTGATTGTGTTATGCATTAATTCTGGATGTGCTGGCGCTCGTTCTATGTGTGTGTGCAATGCATTTTCCCCTCGGGGCTTGCCGTACATAGGCAATAAGGTCATGCATTTTGTACTTGGGGTGTCATAGTCTTCGGGTTTTCCTTTCACATGTGTGTGAGACGTTTAATAGCCTAAAGTCAAGAACAGTTCAGACAGTTCTCGTTTATTGTTATCTTATTCATAAAGTGTTTAGGCGAACCCTGCACGAACGCTCAGTCACATAATCATCATTCAGATCACCGCAAGGGGGGGCTTGAGATCATCTTAGGGGGGGCTAAGCCCCCCAAGCCCCCCCTTGACGCCGGGCCTGCATGACAACAAGATGCGTTTAGCAAATTAGCCATTGTTTAAATTCACCTAAATAGTGTTTTAGATGGCTAGCTAAAGTCTCGTGCTGAAGTCCCGTGGGAACTCAGTTGTAGCCGGAAAAAGGTAAACAGCAATGTGCAGGTAGGAGGAGCGTAGTGGATCGGCATCTTCTCCTCAAGCTGTGTGTGCCCAAATGGAAGGATAAATAAAGTTTATATTACCTCCACAGTGGTTGCACCCGTCTTCGTCCACGTAAATGCTATTTTATAATACGGAATCGTCCCGTATTTGACACATAAAAGTCTTGTTCCGTATTGAACTGATACGGAACGCACTTTGTTCCGTACTTTTGAGAATCAATTCAGTGCAAATCCATGACACACATCGCTTCTAATATTTATGTCAGACAGACTATGAATGAACGAAGACCTGCTATAATGGCAAATTCGGGGACTTGGCGCCCCCTAGACCTTTTTCACAATTCACAGCTTCACAGCTTCCTCCGCAGCGGGCTCAGGGACAGCTTACTCCGCAGCGGGCTCAGGGACAGCTTTCTCCACAGCGGGCTCAGGGATAGCTTCCTCCACAGCGGGCTCAGGGACAGCTTCCTCCACAGCGGGCTCAGGGACAGCTTCCTCCACAGCGGGCTCAGGGACAGCTTCCTCCGCAGCGGGCTCAGGGACAGCTTTCTCCACAGCGGGCTCAGGGACAGCTTTCTCCACAGCGGGCTCAGGGACAGCTTACTCCGCAGCGGGCTCAGGGACAGCTTTTTCCACAGCGGGCTCAGGGATAGCTTCCTCCACAGCGGGCTCAGGGACAGCTTCCTCCACAGCGGGCTCAGGGACAGCTTCCTCCACAGCGGGCTCAGGGACAGCTTCCTCCACAGCGGGCTCAGGGATAGCTTCCTCCACAGCGGGCTCAGGGACAGCTTCCTCCGCAGCGGGCTCAGGGACAGCTTCCTCCGCAGCGGGCTCAGGGACAGCTTCCTCCACAGCGGGCTCAGGGACAGCTTCCTCCACAGCGGGCTCAGGGATAGCTTCCTCCACAGCGGGCTCAGGGACAGCTTCCTCCGCAGCGGGCTCAGGGATAGCTTTCTCCACAGCGGGCTCAGGGACAGCTTCCTCCACAGCGGGCTCAGGGATAGCTTCCTCCACAGCGGGCTCAGGGACAGCTTCCTCCACAGCGGGCTCAGGGACAGCTTCCTCCGCAGCGGGCTCAGGGACAGCTTCCTCCGCAGCGGGCTCAGGGACAGCTTCCTCCACAGCGGGCTCAGGGACAGCTTCCTCCGCAGCGGGCTCAGGGACAGCTTCCTCCGCAGCGGGCTCAGGGACAGCTTCCTCCGCAGCGGGCTCAGGGACAGCTTCCTCCGCAGCGGGCCCCGGGACAGCTTCCTCCACAGCGGGCTCAGGGACAGCTTCCTCCACAGCTTCCTCTGCAGCGGGCTCAGGGACAGCTTCCTCCGCAGCGGGCTCAGGGACAGCTTCCTCCGCAGCGGGCTCCGGGACAGCTTCCTCCGCAGCGGGCTCAGGGACAGCTTCCTCCGCAGCGGGCTCAGGGACAGCTTCCTCCGCAGCGGGCTCAGGGACAGCTTCCTCCGCAGCGGGCTCAGGGACAGCTTCCTCCGCAGCGGGCTCAGGGACAGCTTCCTCCGCAGCGGGCTCAGGGACAGCTTCCTCCGCAGCGGGCTCAGGGACAGCTTCCTCCGCAGTGGGCTCCGGGACAGCTTCCTCCGCAGCAGGCTCCAGGACAGCTGCGGGACAGCCTCCTCCGCAGCGGGCTCAGGGACAGGGCGGAGCAGGCTGAGGGTGTGGCCAGGGCGGAGCAGGACGTGGATGTGACCAGGGCGGAGCAGGCTGAGGGTGTGGCCAGGGCGGAGCAGGACGTGGATGTGACCAGGGCGGAGCAGGCTGAGGGCGTGGCCAGGGTGGAACAGGATGTGGGCGTGGCCACGGCAGAGAGGCCCCTTCGGGTGGCCATGGCGGTGAGACCCCTTCGGGTGGCCATGGCGGTGAGGCCCCTTCGGGTGGCCATGGCGGTGAGGCCCCTTCGGGTGGCCATGGCGGTGAGACCCCTTCGGGTGGCCATGGCGGTGACCTGTGGGGCGTGAGTCCCTTCGGGTGGCCATGGCGGTGAGGCCCTTCGGGTGGCCATGGCGGTGAGACCCCTTCGGGTGGCCATGGCGGTGAGCCCCTTCGGGTGGCCATGGCGGTGAGGCCCCTTCGGGTGGCCATGGCGGTGAGACCCCTCGGGTGGCCATGGCGGTGAGACCCCTTGGTGGCCATGGCGGTGAGGACCCCTTCGGGTGGCCATGGCGGTGAGACCCCTTCGGGTGGCCATGGCGGTGAGGCCCCTTCGGGTGGCCATGGCGGTGAGGCCCCTTCGGGTGGCCATGGCGGTGAGGCCCCTTCGGGTGGCCATGGCGGTGAGACCCCTTCGGGTGGCCATGGCGGTGAGACCCCTTCGGGTGGCCATGGCGGTGAGACCCCTTCGGGTGGCCATGGCGGTGAGGCCCCTTCGGGTGGCCATGGCGGTGAGACCCCTTCGGGTGGCCATGGCGGTGAGACCCCTTCGGGTGGCCATGGCGGTGACCTATAGCCCCCCCCCCGAAAATTTTCTTGGGGGAGTGTCAGGGACAGAGACGGGCTCTGGCTGGGCGTAGCTGACGTGAGCGGTCTCTGGCTGGACGGCGGTCTCTGGCTGGACGGCGGTCTCTGGCTGGACGGCGGTCTCTGGCTGGACGGCGGTCTCTGGCTGGACGGCGGTCTCTGGCTGGATGGCGGTCTCTGGCTGGGGCGGTGGCTGACGTGGACCAGCGGTGAGGGCTCGGCAGGGCTCGGCAGGGCCAAGCAGGTTGACAGGCAGGACGTAAACACTCACAAAAACCAATGTAACATAAACAAGAACCGACAAAGACAGACTGAACAGAGAGAACTAAATACAGATACTAACGACCATTAACGATGTGAGGACAGGTGACACAGATGATTATGACGAGGGACAGGTGGATAATGAGAGAGTGAGTTCAGGTGTGGAGACAAGAGGATCCTGGGAAGTGTAGTGAAGACAAAAGACAGACAGGTGCAGACGAGGACTGTGACAGTTTTTTATTAATAACTAATGGTCATTTTTACACACAGACTGAACAACATGAAGCATTGCTGGGTAATCGGTTGAGCTAAACTGGTATTATGTAATTGTGTAGTTAAATTTAACAGCTGACAGATATTCAACATAATTCATGTGTGAGAGTCTAACAGAAGGACGGACAAAACCAGAGAAATATCAACTGATTTCATAACTCTTGAGTTCTTGTCATATCATATGTTATTGCCATTTTATAAACTATAGTGAATAAACTGTGATCATGTTGAAGGTGTCTGAATATATTTTGATTGACTATATTATACAGAGTTTTTACACTTTCGAATGACACTTGAATAATGATGATTACAAAAAATATGTGAGAGGAAAAAAAGGCGGGACATTTCATCCTCTCCTATTGGTTTATTTTACGGTATAATACAGACGATTGGCTCATCAGCATCTGAGGTGTAACACTGTCAGTTACTGGTGTTGATGATCATCAGTCGGGCTTCGGCTCTTCAGCGCAGAGAAATATGATTTAAGGATAATCTCACAGTCACATGTCTTCCATGTCCCCCCTCTGTTTTCCCGCCACTCATCTGTTTCTATGGTTACTGTCATTTAGTTCATCATCTGTTCCACCTGTGTCTAGTTAATCATCCTGTGTGTGTGTGTGTGTGTGTGTGTGTGTGTGTGTGTGTGTGTGTGTGTGTGTGTGTGTGTGTGTGTGTGTGTGTGTGTGTGTGTGTGTGTGTGTGTGTGTGTGTGTGTGTGTGTGTGTGTGTGTGTGTGTGTGTGTGTGTGTGTTGTGTGTGTCTGTCTGTCTGTCTGTCTGTCTGTCTGTCTGTCTGTATCCGTTAGAGTTATATTATTAGTAAAAGTTTGTATTGGAGCTTTTCCCCTTTTCGTCGTCTTCAGCCTACACCACACCGTTACAGATAAATGGTTTATATAAATGAATACATTATAATTACATGTAATTATTGCATTTGATGAAAGTAATAAGCATTAAAGTGATTGACAGCACAGTTCAGGGGGTTTTCCACTATATGATGTTTTATTAACAAAGTTCGGGAGGAGCACGCGCAGATAATTAACACGGGTGGAGAGCACTCAGCAATCAACGATGAGAGCTATAAATACCCAGCGGTCTCACCTCGTTGCATTGGCAGCTTTTGCAGCATAACAGCATTTGACCAAGCAGTACCTTCCTAAACACGTCTGATCTGAGCTCTTCCTGTTCGATGAAGAATCTTTCGTCCACCAGAATCAGGAATCTTTGTCGCAATCCTCTGGAGTTATCTCGCGGGCATCAGGCCAAACAAACGGGTCCTTGCCACCGCCGGTGAAACATGCTATGCTATCTACTTCCGGGTATTTCTTTAAACCGGACCGCATTCAAACAAATCCTGCCATAGAGAAATGGGCAATAAGGCAATGCCACCCTCTTCACGCGAAGGAACGGGTGTTTTTTCCAGCGTCAGGCCGCTGCAGGCCTCAGCCTAGCCCAAGCCGCGCTGCAGTTTCAGACCCGGCCAGTCCAGTCCGTGAGTGCTCAGCTCAAAAAAACTTTTCGTTTTCCGTCCCTGGTTGAACTTCGCATCGAAGTTATTTCAGTTATTTAATCACGAGCCAGTTATACTGCCCTGGATACTCATTTTTGATCAGGATTCGGGAATCACTCGTTTTAAACCCGTTCTGTACAAATGATTTGCCGTCATTTACGTGAGGCTTCCTAGTGATAAACTCTCACACGTAAACGGTAAGTCTCACATTACGTGCAGCTTGCACACAGAATCACAAATAACCTATCTATCGTTAACACTGTCATGCAATTTATCTACAAAAAAAAAAAAAAAAAAAAAATCGCTTAGAAACTTAAAGTCATAGCATAAATGTATTTTCATTTTAATTTGAAGCGATTTAAACCACAGCTCACTGGTTTTTCTGATTCAAAACGAACAAATCGGCAGGGAATGTGACCCTAGCCATAGAAACATTGAGGGTTCGTTTAATAATCGATAGGACATTATTTCATCTCGTCTACTTTCCCAGACAGTCCAAACCGTTCTAAACGTGAACGTGAACTGCTGTCTTTGCTTGGCCACTTAAACTTCGGATGCCTGAATCTCTCCTCCCCTTCCTCGCGTCTTCGATAACGCACGAAAAGACAAACATCGGTCTCCTCTGCTCCCGCAGGAGCTCTGTTTTCTCTGGCTAATTTTCTACACTGCCACAGCAGTGATGTCTCCCCTGCTCCCACAGGAGCTCAGTTTCTCTGGCAATTTTCTCCACTGTCACAGCAGTGATGTCTCCTCTGCTCCCGCAGAAGCTCTGTTTTTCTGGCTAATTTCTCCACTGCCACAGCAGTGATGTCTCCTCTGTCCCGCAGAGCTCTGTTTCTCTGGCTAATTTCTCCACTCCACAGCGTGATGTCCCTCTGCTCCCGCAGGAGCTCTGTTTCTCTGGCTAATTTTCTCCACTCCCACAGCAGTGATGTCTCCTCTGCTCCCGCAGGAGCTCTGTTTCTCTGGCTAATTTTCTCCACTCCCACAGCAGTGATGTCTCCTCTGCTCCCGCAGGAGCTCTGTTTCTCTGGCTAATTTTCTCCACTGTCACAGCAGTGATGTCTCCTCTCCAGTAAAAATACTGAAATCATATGTTCTGCTTTTTCCGTAGACAGCGCGGGTCGAACGATTGTCTTTCCATCATAGCGGAGCTCGCGCAGTACGGGGGTAGCCACTTTTACACGTACGTACCTCAAATTATTTTCCGCTAAACGCGCCGTTCGTATTTCTCAACGGAAGACACGTAACAGCAGGGTTGCCAACCGTTACGTATAATACGGAATCTTTCTGTATTTGACACATAAGTCTTGTTCCGTATTGAACTGATACGGAATGCACTTCGTTTTGTATTTTGAGAATCAATTCAGTGAAAATCCATGTCACACATCGCTTCTAATATGTCAGTCAGACTATGAATGAACGAAGACCTGCTATAATGGCAAATTCGGGGACTTGGCGCCCCCTCGGCGCCCAGTATCCGCAGCGCAGCCCATGAGCGAGCCAGACTCTGCAGCCTAGATATACACACGGCCGTGCAGCGGCAAATGCGTTTTACAGGCTTCAGTAAATCGAATAAAATGCAGGGTTGCCAACTCTCACGCATCTGGTGTGACACTCACGCATTCAGCCTCAATCTCACGCTCTCACGCCCACCAAAGAAATCTCACGCTAAATTGGACATTCTTCTGTGCTGCGTGCTGCCTATCAGACTTTAAACGCGAGTTGAGAGCGTAGCCTACATTTGGACTACGTGCCCGTCTTTTTAGCAAAAAGACATCATTCACTGAATATCTACAGTGGCGTAGGACGAGGGCGTGAGGTGCTTGAAAGCAGCTTTTGACGCGTTCGACTCGAGTTCGAATCCGCCTTTTGCCGAACTTTCTCTCTTCCCCCTTTTCCCAACACCGAAACCGTGATATGGCTTTGTGCCTATAAAACAGCACAAGACTGTAATTAAGTAGCCTATATAGGCATTCTGTTTGTGCTGCGTGATTCAAAGAAAAGTCCGCACTTTGCTCACGCGATCAGCATGGTAATCAGGTGTTTTCTCCAAAATAAAAGCAAACTTGCAAGTGAAGAAATTAGGACAAAAGTATCGTAATTTTCCTATACAATAGTGTAAGTAAAACATACTTTTGAAATATTCATTTTCATTTATACAGTACATTTATAGCCTACATGGATTTTACGTAATAGCTAAGAATAATCATATAAATCATTATTACATTATTATAATAATCGTTTGGCATCCTAAAACACACTGAGACTCTATATCATAACTAAAAAGATATTTGATCCCTCTTTAATGTCCAGGTACAAGTCAATGCTTTTCTTTTATTCATGTCACAGTTCATGGGGCTGAAGCCGGTTAAAGCTCTTAAATTTGAGCTCTCAAAGTGCACCAGATTGATGCATTTAACCTTAAAACGTACAAAATTCGTTTTGCCCAGAGGGACAAAATTCCACACAACATAGTTTTAAAGAATCCTATGGGAAAGAACAATAATTCATGAATTTTACTCCAAAAAACATTTTATTTTTTAAAAAAAAAAACAGTAAAACTGTTGCCTAATGGCAAATTAAATTGGTCAAACCATACATTTGGCCTGCCTAAGGAGGGCCTACTAGACATTGCGTCCAGGGGCCTCTGATCTCTTAACCCCCCCCACCCCCCCCCCCCCCCCCCCACCCCCCCCCCGTGGGACATATGCCACTGCAGCAGTCATATTGCAGCATTAAGGCGAGGGACTAATCGATTAATTGATCGTTAATCTAAAAGATTTAAACGACGATCGATCATGGGAATTTCTGAAATTTGACATCCCTAGTTTGGGGGATTTTTACCAAGGTCGCTCCCCCATCGTCGTCGATCCCATCGTCGTTGCAGCTTTCCTATGGGAAAAGAGTGGTCAACTAAAAGCATCCTGGTCCATTGCGTCAACGAACCAACTGTTCACTGCATTATCAAAGGTCGTTCTCGCTCACCAGCGTTAATGCCACTCCTCAGACGCCTCATCTGGATTCCGCTTGCGAGCAGTTTATATAACTGCCAAGCACGTTCAGACAATCAAATCAGTCTGACAAAATCAAATTGCAGACTCTCTCTCGTTTCTCTTTCAGAAATTCATGATGCTGGCCCCAGAAGCGGATTCAATTCCAACTCCAGTCCCTCATTATTCTCAGCCGATCCTCCATCAAACCAATCGCTAAAACCCCTGGATACCTCTATCAATTCCATCCTCCAAGCAGTCGCACCGAGAAATTTCCAAACATATCACACCGCATGGAAATCTTTTATAACTTTTCACCTCACTCACAACCTGCTGCTTCCCGATTTCTCTTTTAGCCGTTACATACATTTCTCACTTTAAGTTGGTCTCCAAGCCGGGGCCATTTAAAAAAGCTACCTAAGCAGCTTTCAATTTTCCCTATAAATTAGCCTACGGTAAGCCCGCCCCTGCTGTAAACGATTCTCAAACGTTCCCTTCTCATTAAAGGAATTCAAGGAGCTCTTCCTACTCGCCCGGATACCAAACAACCCCGTACTATTGATATACTCAAGCGTTTTTCATGACTCCGTCTCGGTTACCATTCCTCCAACACGTCTAAATTCGATTAGAATATCCACCATTTCAGACTTACAGATCGTAGATAACGAACCATTATCTTTCTTCATTAAAGCAATCGGATTGCGTAAAGAAAGGTCAATTCGTTTACATTTTCAATTTGCTAACTCCCATTCAACAGTATCATTCTCTTATAAACTACTTGCAGCATAGATGTTCCATGGTCAAGTCCCAACTCGACCCACTATTTGCTGTCGATTACAATTATCCAGCCACAGGTTTCTGGTTCCAAAAACATCTTAAAGCAGTTCTCATCCAGTTAGGCATTGCCGCAAACCGATTTCCAAGTCATTCTTTTCGCTTCGGAGCAGCAACCTCAGCCGCACAAAAAGGTCTCTCTCAGCAACAAACTCAAACCCTGGGTCGCTGGTCATCTGAAGCTCTCTATACCCACATCAGATCCAGCCGCTTCCACATCAGAAACGCTCACCAAGTACTAACCAATTAATTAGTTAATTCCCACCACCTGTTACGCTCCATTCATCGTCACTCTCCAAACCACTTCAAAACTATTTTCTGGCTCTCTGTATTCTCGCCCGTTTCAATAAGTAAATCTAATATACAGTGTATTTTTACAATTGCAGGCTCCCCCGTTCGTACGCAGTGATGGCTCCTCGTTCGTAGGCCGGGCCCTGTCCCCCTCCCAAAGCGCTGATCGAGCCCTCCCGTCCGAATCGCAGTGAGAGCCTGCCTGTCTTAATCGTCGTTGGACGGCCGCGCTCGAGTCGCCGTGCTGGCTCCCCGTTCGTCGGGTGGCGAGGGGTCTATTTCCGTGTCCCAGCCCCCTTCGAAGCGCTGGTCGAGCTTCCCGACCGAGTTCAGCGGTCGCCCTGCGTTCGATCGCCGGCAGGGCTTACCCATCTGATGCCGCGAGCACCCAAGCTCCCGTTGGATGCTGCGAGAGCCCTCCCGGTCGAACGGCTAAACTCGTTCCATAATCAAGCTCGTTTAAATCTGGCGTCATCGAGCTGTCAGTTCAACTGCTGGCGGGGCTTATCCGTCCGATGCCGCGAGCATCCAAGTTCCCGTCGGATGTTGCGAGAGCCCTCGCGGTCGAACGGTCAAGCTCGTTCTTTAGTAAATACCTTCTCATGCCTTTCACTTTTTGGGGGGTTTAATTCCGCATAATTTTACGAGTGCTGTCCCAAGTCATCTGGCTTTTATGGGGGAGTATTATGGGTTCGGGCCGAATTCCGAGCACGAAGCCCTCCCCCCGGACAGCACGCCAAATACGCATTAAACTTTCTCCCTCTAATACGGTGGCCGTGAGAGCTCAACGTGTTGCAACCTAAAGAAGACGCATGCAAATAGAAAAAAACGCATGCAAATATAAAAAACCGCATGCAAATAGAAAAAAATGCATGCAAATAGAAAAAAACACCGCAAATTAAGAAAACATCTGCATCAGTTTCACAACATACGAGCTCCAAATACTCACAACACAACCAAATACAGAAACGCGCTGCAAACGTTCACAACACAACCAAATACAGAAACGCGCTGCAAACGTTCACAACACAACCAAATACAGAAACGCGCTGCAAGTAACACAGACCACAACGGAAATGTTTCCGGGGAACCAAATAAGTGACGGACCCGGCTGGGACGTGCGTGCTTACAGCAAAAAAAAAAAAAAACATTTATTGACGAAGTGAAAGCCTATATTATTTTTATAAATAAACTATAATATTAAAATAATATTGTATATAAATAATATTATAATATTAAAAAATTTTATAGTTCTTCTATACTCCTTGCTTACAGCTCAAAATTCTACTTTATTTTATTTCTTTGAACTTTTTCCCCACAAAACACAGAGATTCAATTTATTATGACATACAACTTGTATACAGTATACAATATGTGTTAACAATTTGTTCAATGTCATCAGAATACAAATGAGAAAAGAACAATGATCTTTATTTAAATCTTTTTTATTTATTTAAAAATAAAATAAATAAATAAAAAAGAAAGAGAAGAAGAACATGAAGGCAAGATATTAATCTATACATCAGTCACACTATACAAATAGTTTCATGTTATGTTTAAAGTTTCATAAAGAAAATATTCATAAGAAATGTTAGGTAATGTTTGGTCCAAAGTTTAAAGTTGAGACACTGACACAGATATAACGGATATATAAAACGCCTATATTAACAGTTTTTTTGTAAAGTAAAAAAAAAATATATATATAAATATATATAACATAACGGTTGCAAATATATATATATATATATATTTGCAACCGTTATGTTAACAGCATTATATTTCTGTCGTCAGTAAAACAGCAGTTCAGCTGATGGACAATGTGCTGCGTTGTCATAGGAACATCCTAGGTAAAAATAATTACATTGGAGTTGTCTTTCCTCGCTCCCTTCATAAAGTGTGTTCCAAACGGCTACATAAATGACACACTAGTGCCCTGCTCACTCCAAAGTCCCACTTGAAGAGCTCTGCCGTCTGCCCTTCGAATGGAGTAGGGCATAGGGATGCTCGCGAGCAATAAGCACGTCCCAGCCGGGTCCGTCACTTATTTGGTTCCCCGGAAACATTTCCGTTGTGGTCTGTGTTAATTGCAGCGCGTTTTTGTATTTGGTTGTGTTGTGAACGTTTGCAGCGCGTTTCTGTATTTGGTTGTGTTGTGAACGTTTGCAGCGCGTTTCTGTATTTGGTTGTGTTGTGAGTACTTGGAGCACACGTGTGTTGTGGAACTGATGAAGATGTTTTTCTTAATTTGCAGATGTTTTTTTCTATTTGCATTCGTTTTTTTCTATTTGCATGCATTTTTCTATTTGCATGCGTTTTTTTCTATTTGCATGCGTCTTCTTTAGTTTGCAGCGCGTTGAGCTCTATCGGCCACCGTACTCTAATTATATGTAAGTGCGAACTAGTGAAATGATGTTTTATTAACAAAGTTCGGGAGGAGCACGCGCAGATAATTAACACGGGTGGAGAGCACTCAGCAATCAACGATGAGAGCTATAAATACCCAGCGGTCTCACCTCGTTGCATTGGCAGCTTTTGCAGCATCCCTCCACCACCCCTTTCGCCTCACTTTTTGTCATAAGCACTTACATACTGGGGGAGTATTATGGGTTCGGGCCGAATTCCGAGCACGAAGCCCTCCCCCCGGATAGCACGCCAAATACGCATTAAACTTTCTCCCTCTAATTATATGTAAGTGCGAACTAGTGAAACGTCACATCTAAGACCAGCAGTAAATGAGCTGTCAGTGTAACACAAGCTCTGTGTCTCAGCTATAGGAGATCATCATTTGTGTGTGTGTGTGTGTGTGTGTGTGTGTGTGTGTGTGTGTGTGTGTGTGTGTGTGTGTGTGTGTGTGTGTGTGTGTGTGTGTGTGTGTGTGTGTGTGTGTGTGTTCTCTGTCCCAGCTATAGGAGATCATCATCTGTGTGTGTGTGTGTGTGTGTGTGTGTGTGTGTGTGTGTGTGTGTGTGTTCTCTGTGTCTCAGCTATAGGAGATCATCATCTGTGTGTGTGTGTGTGTGTGTGTGTGTGTGTGTGTGTGTGTGGTGTGTGTGTGTGTGTGTGTGTGTGTGTGTGTGTGTGTGTGTGTTCTCTGTCCCAGCTATAGGAGATCATCATCTGTGTGTGTGTGTGTGTGTGTGTGTGTGTGTGTGTGTGTGTGTGTTCTCTGTGTCTCAGCTATAGGAGATCATCATCTGTGTGTGTGTGTGTGTGTGTGTGTGTGTGTGTGTGTGTGTGTGTGTGTGTGTGTGTGTGTGTGTGTGTGTGTGTGTGTGTGTGTGTGTGTGTTCTCTGTCTCAGCTATAGGAGATCATCATCTGTGTGTGTGTGTGTGTGTGTGTGTGTGTGTGTGTGTGTGTGTGTTCTCTGTCTCAGCTATAGGAGATCATCATCTGTGTGTGTGTGTGTGTGTGTTCTCTGTCCCAGCTATAGGAGATCATCATCTGTGTGTGTGTGTGTGTGTGTGTTCTCTGTCTCAGCTATAGGAGATCATCATCTGTGTGTGTGTGTGTGTGTGTGTGTGTGTGTGTGTGTGTGTGTGTGTGTGTGTGTGTGTGTGTGTGTGTGTGTGTGTGTGTGTGTGTGTGTGTGTGTGTTTCTCTGTGTCTCTGCTATAGGAGGTCATCGCGTGTGTGTGTGTGTGTGTGTGTGTGTGTGTTCTCTGTGTCTCTGCTATAGGAGGTCATCGCGTGTGTGTGTGTGTGTGGTGTGTGTGTGTTCTCTGTGTCTCTGCTATAGGAGGTCATCGCGTGTGTGTGTGTGTGTGTGTGTGTGTGTGTGTGTGTGTGTGTTGTGTGTGTGTGTGTGTGTGTGTCTGTGTGTGTGTGTGTGTGTGTGTGTGTGTGTGTGTGTGTGTGTGTGTGTTCTCTGTGTCTCTGCTATAGGCGGTCATCGCGTGTGTGTGTGTGTGTGTGTGTGTGTGTGTGTGTGTGTGTGTGTGTGTGTGTGTGTGTGTGTGTGTGTGTGTGTGTGTGTGTGTGTGTGTCTGTGTGTGTGTTCTCTGTGTCTCCGCTATAGGAGGTCATCGTGTGTGTGTGTGTGTTTGTGTGTGTGTTCTCTGTGTCTTAGCTATAGGAGGTGTGTGTGTGTGTGTGTGTGTGTGTGTGTGTGTGTGTGTGTGTGTGTGTGTGTGTGTATGTTTATGTGTGCATACCTGCCAACTTTTGAGTTCAGCTTTGCGTGAGACTTCGGGTGGGGGGGGGGGGGGTGTTTGGTATTATGCAAGGTCTCTCTCTCTGCCGTTACGTGGTTTGAAGCACAGTCTCTAGCTGCGTCCCAATGTGCATACTATCCATCCTCCTAAATAATATGTGACAATAGTAATTGGGTGTGTGTGTGTGTGTGTGTGTGTGTGTGTGTGTGTGTGTGTGTGTGTGTGTGTGTGTGTGTGTGTGTGTGTGTGTGTGTGTGTGTGTGTGTTTGTGTGTGTTCTCTGTGTCAGCTATAGGAGATCATCGTGTGTGTGTGTGTGTGTGTGTGTGTGTGTGTGGATTGTGTGTGTGTGTGTGTGTGTGTTCTCTGTGTCTCCGCTATAGGAGGTCATCGTGTGTGTGTTTGTGTTCTCTGTGTCTCAGCTATAGGAGGTGTGTGTGTGTGTGTGTGTGTGTGTGTGTGTGTGTGTGTGTGTGTGTGTGTGTGTGTGTTTCTCTGTGTCTCTGCTATAAGAGGTCATCGCGTGTGTGTGTGTGTGTGTGTGTGTGTGTGTGTGTGTGTGTGTGTGTGTGTGTTCTGTGTCTCTGCTATAGGAGATCATAACCGTTCTCTTCACCAGAAAAAAACAGGAAGTTGTTGCTCAACTCTGGTTTTTCATCTTGCTTTATTTCCACGTAAATTCATGTCATCATATGTCATCATCAGTCACTTAAACTTTTCTAACAATGAATGCAAATATACAGTAACGGCCAAAAGTGATGTCCGGATGTTATGAGGGAAGAACAAACATTGAACGCAACTACAGCTACATGTTTTATTTTATTATGCAAAAATAAAAACAAATGCATCTAAAAAGCATTATAAAAAATCCATTGGTTCTTGTTTTTTTTTTTGCATGCACTCATAATTTCTTTGTATGACAGCCTGGATAAACATGATGTGAACACACTTTATCATCTTTCATTGCGCATGACTCCAAACACAACTACATTATGCTTACAGAGTCTTTAACAGATTTTTTTTTAAAATATGGTAACAATTTAGTTTAGGGTTTAATTCTCACTATTACCCAGTTGCTTATTATCATGCATATTCCTAGGATATTGGCTGTTTATTAGTACTTATAAAGCACATATTAATTAATTACTCTGCATGATTATATTCTACACCCCTTACCTAAACTTAACAACTACCTTAATTACTATTAATAAGCAGTAATTAGGGGTTTATTTAATTAAAATTTGTAGTTAATAGTGAGAATAGTGCTCTGTTGTTTCAACCCAAATTTGGGTTAAATATGGACAAACCTATCCGTTCAAATGTTTTAATTACATTTTTATGTTGATCAAGTTGTTGTGTGCACATCCCACCTTCTGGCAGGTGCAGGACAAAAAGAACTACTGCATTGAAAAAATTAAATGTCCGCAACACTGCTATTTACTCCCATATTTAATAAAAAAAGGCAACGTTTCGACCCTACTGGGTGTTGCCTGAAGAAGACCCAGTAGGGTCGAAACGTTGCCTTTTTTTATTAAATATGGGAGTAAATAGCAGTGTTGCGGACATTTAATTTTTTCAATTAATTACATTTTTAACCACACCTTTAGGTTTGTCCATATTTGACCCAAATTTGGGTTAAAACAATCCAGTATTTTAAAATGTTTGATTTTAATGACTTTGAAATGCTACAAATGTTTCCAGATGTTGTAAAAATGCTGGGGGTTTTTTCAAATCATGGGTTCAATCAACTGTTGGGTTTCAAAATGTGTCAATATATGACCCAAACATGGGTTGAAACAACTCAGCACATCAACAAAACACATGATTATAGACATTTCTCAGATGTTTCACAGGACGGGACGTAACCACTTATGATCAATAACAAAACAGATGTTTGCCTCAACAAGCAATGGAATCTATTTATTTATTTGGGGGATTTTGTGCACTTCAAGCCTTTATTGAACAATGAACATTTATTGAAATTACACTTTTGGATAAAAGCCACATGCATAAATGTTTATGTAATTAAAATGTTTTATGTATTTTTAATCTCTTTTAGTAATATCCTGTTTTGAGAAGTTTAACGTCAGTAAAAAGAGAGA